>SJYX01017496.1:210306-234871 GCA_006410675.1 Oreotragus oreotragus | reverse complement strand
ATGAGATGGCTGGATGGCACCACCAACTCAATGGACATGGGTTTGGGTAAACTCTGAGAGTTGGTAATGGACAGGGAGGCCTGGCGTGCTGCATTTCACGGGGTCACAAGGAGTCGGACACGACTGAGCGACTGAACTGAACTGAACTTTGTGAAAACTAAAATGACAAATGCCATTAGTGATAGAAAACAAGGGGAAAAAATATTAATCTCTTTCTTGTTGTTGAGCAGCCACTGAGTCACATCCAACTCTTTGCAATGTCACGGACTACAGCTCACCAGGCTTCCCTGTCCTACACTATCTCCAGGAGTTTGCTCAAACTCACGTCCATTGAGTTGATGATACCATCCAACCATATAATCCTCTGTCACCCACTTCTCCTCCTGCCCTCAATATCTCCCAGCATCAGAGTCTTTTCCAGTGAGTCAGCTCTTCTCATCAAGTAGCCAAAGTATGGAGCTTCAGTGAAAATTCCAATTTTCCAATGAAAATTGATGTATTTTAGGGTTGATTGGTTTGATCTCCTTGCTGTCCAAGGGACACTCGAGTATTCTCCAATACCAAAGTTCAAAAGAATCAATTCTTTGGCACTCAGCCTGCTTTATGGTTCAACTCTCACATGCATACATGACTACAGGAAAACTCATGGCTTTGACTATATGGACATTGTCAGCAAAGTGATGTCTCTGCTTTTTAATACGCTGTCTAGGTTTGTCATAGCTTTCCTTCCCAGGAGCAACGTCTTTTAATTATATGCCTGCAATCACTGTCTGCAATAATTTGGAGCCCAAGGGGGAAAAAAAAGAATCTGTCAGAGTCCATTTTTTTCCATCTATTTGCCACGAAGTGATGGGACC
The DNA here is from genome assembly GCA_006410675.1 of Oreotragus oreotragus. Lineage (NCBI taxonomy): Eukaryota > Metazoa > Chordata > Mammalia > Artiodactyla > Bovidae > Oreotragus > Oreotragus oreotragus. The sequence continues at coordinate 234,014 of SJYX01017496.1, read as the reverse complement.
TGATGCCATGATCTTAGTTTTTTGAATATTGAGTTTTAAGCCAGCTTTTTCATTCCCTTTTTTCACCTTCATCAAGAGCTTTTTTTAGTTCCTTTTCACTTTCTGCCATTAGGGTGGTATCATCTGCATATCTGGGGTTATTGATATTTCTCCTGGAAATCTTGAGTCCTGTTTGTGCTTCATCCAGCCTGGCATTTCTCATGATGTGCTCTGCATGTAAGTTAAATAAGCAGGATGATATACAGCCTTGATATACTCTTTCCCCAATTTTGAACCAGTCTGTTGTTTCACGTCCTATTCTAACTGTTGCTTCATGACCTGCATACAAGTTTCTCAGGAGGCAGTTAAGGTGGTCTGGTATTCCCATCTCTTTAAGATTTTTCCACAGTTTGTTGTAATTCACACTATCAAAGGCTTCAGCATAGTCAGTGAAGCAGAAGTAGAAGATTTTCTGGAATTCTCTTGCTTTTCTATGATCCAACAAATGTTGGCAATTTGGTCTTTTGTTCCTCTGCCTTTTCTAAATCCAACTTGTACATGTGAAAGCTCTTGGTTCACATACTGTTGAAGAATTGACTGAAGGATTTTGAGCATAACATTGCTAGCATGTGAAATGAGTGTAATTGTATAGTAATTTGAATGTTATTTGGCATTGCTTTTCTTTGGGATTGGAATGAAAACTGACCTTTTTCAGTCCTGGGACCACTGCTCAGTTTCCCAAATTGCTGGTATATTGAGTGCAACACTTTCACAGCATCATCTTTTAGGATTTGAAATAGCTCAGCTAGAATTCCATTAAGTCCACTAGCTTTGTTTGTAACAAAACTTCCTAAGGCCCACTTAACTTCACACTCCAGGATGTCTGGCTCTAGGTGAGTGATCACACCATCACGGTTATCTGGATCATTAAGATCTTTTTTGTACAGTTCTTCTGTGTATCCTTGCTACCCCTTCTTAATCTCTTCTGCTTTGTTAGGTCTTTACCATTTCTCTCCTTTACTGTGCCCATCTTTACATAAAATGTTTCCTTGGTATCTCTAATTTTCTTGAAGAGATTTCTAGTCTTTCCCAGTCTATTGTTTGCCTCTATTTCTTTGCATTGTTCACTTAAGAAGGCTTTCTTATCTCTGCCTGCTATTCTTTGGAACTCTGCATTCAGATGGATATATCTTTCCTTTTCTCCTTTGCCTTTCTCTTCTCTTCTTTTCTCAACTATTTGTAAGTCCTCCTCAGAGAGCCATTTTGTCTTCTTTCTTTTCTTTTTCTTAGGGATTGTTTTGGTCATCGCCTCCTGTACAATGTTATGAACCTCCGTCCATAGTTCTTCAAGCACTCAATCTATCAGATCTGTTTGTCACTTCCACTGTATAATTGTAAAGGATTTGATTTAGGTCATACCTGAATGGTCTTTGGCCACCTCATGCGAAGAGTTGACTCATTGGAAAAGACTCTGAGGCTGGGAGGGATTGGGGGCTGGAGGAGAAGGGGAAGACAGAGGATGAGATGGCTGGATGGCATCACTGACTTGATGGACGTGAGTCTGAGTGAACTCCAGGAGTTGGTGATGGACAGGGAGGCCTGGCGTGCTGCGATTCATGGGGTCGCAAAGAGTCGGACACAACTGAGCGACTGAACTGAACTGAACTGAACTGAATGGTCTAGTGGTTTTCCCTACTTTCTTCAATTTAAGTCTGAGGCAATAAGGAGTTCATGATCAGAGCCACAGTCAGCTCCTGGTCTTTTTTTTTTTTTTTTTTTTTTTTTGCTGATTCTATAGAGCTTCTCTATCTTTAGCTGCAAATAATATAATCAATCTGATTTCAGTATTGACCATTTGGTGATGTTCATGTGTAGAGAGAGTTATCTCATGTGTTGTTGGAAGAGGGAATTTGTGATGGCCAGTGTGTTCTCTTGGAAAAACTCTGTTAGCCTTTGCCCTGCTTCAGTTTGTGCTCTAAGGCCAAACTTGCCTGTTACTCTAGGTATTTCTTGACTACCTACTTTTGCACTCCAGTCCCCTATGATGAGGAGGACATCTGTTTTTGGTGTTAGTTCTAGATCTTGTAGGTGTTCATAGAGTTGTTCAACTTCATCTTCTTCATCATTGATAGTTGGGGCATAGACTTGGATTGCTGTGATGTTGAATGGTTTGCCTTGAAAATGAACCAAGGTCAGTCTGTTGTTTTTGATATTGCACCCAAGTACTACATTCCGGACCCTTGTTAACTATGAGGGCGACTCCATTTCTTCTAAGGGATTCTTGACCACAGTAGTAGATGTAACAGTCATCTGAATTAGATTTGCCCTTTCCCAACAATTTTAGTTAACTGATTCCTAAAACATCAATGTTCACTCTTGCCATCTTCTGTTTGACCACTTCTTATTTATGGAGGTGGACCTAACATGATTCATGGACCTAACATTCCAGGTTCCTGTGCAACATTGTTCTTTGAAGCATTGGTCTTTATTTTTACCACCAGACACAGCCACAATTAGGCATCATTTCCACTTTGCCTCAGCCTCTTCATTCCTTCTTCAGCTATTTCTCTGCTCTTTTCCAGTGGCATATTGGATACCTACCAACCTGGGGGGTTCATCTTTCAGTGTGATATCTTTTTGCCTTTTTATACTGTTCATGGGGTTCTCAGGGCAAGAAAAGTGGTTTGCCATTCCCTTTCTCAGTGGACCACATTTTGTCAGAACTCTCCACCATGACTTGTCCATCTTGGGTGGCCCTACACAGAATGGCTCATAGTTTCATTGAGTTACACAGGACTTTGATCCATGTCATCACTTTGGTTAGTTTTCTGTGATTGTGGTTTTCATTCTTTCTGCCCGCTGATAGATGAGGATAAGAGGCTCATGCAAGATTCCTGATGGGAGGACTGGCTGTGGGGAAAAATGGGTCTTTCTCTGGTAGGCAGGGACATGCTCATTAAATCTTTAGTCCAAATTTATGCTGATGGGTGGGGCTGTGCTCCCTTCCTGTAGTTTGGCCTGAGGCAGCCCGGTCCTAGTCTGCAGTCTTTATGGTAAGACATAGGCTTTATGGTTAAAATAATGCTGACCTCCTCATAAGAGAACTTACACCAGGACACCTGCTGCTGCCAGTGCTCCTGCAAAAATCCAGGAATGTGTCAGAATGCATTAATATTAAAGACCCCTACACTCACGATCACTTAAAAGGTGAATTGATTCAGTCTCTTGTAATTTAGACACCATAAAAACTGAGCTCTACAAAGAATCTGACACTGATATTTCTTGATCATCTATAATGTTCTCACTTGGTGATATTCAAATAGAAGGCATGATCTCTAAACTCAAGCAATATAAATTTTAGGTAGGGAGCCAAGACTAACATGTTTTGAGTTGATAACCAGATTGATGAAGTAGAAAAATATTGAAATGTTCAACTGTGTAGTATAAATTGTCAACGTTACAGTCATTCCAAGAAGGAAGTTATCAGTGAGTAGGCCCTGATTCAGAACCTTCCAGGATGGGTATGCTTCAGCATCCACAGAGATGGGAAATTATTCCAAGTGGAGGAAAGTGCACTGTGAAGAGAGGCTTTGAGAATGACCTAAATGAGTAGAAATGACATACAGGCTGAATTTTTGGTCATTAAGTACTCTCAAGCCTAAAAGGAAAATTAAACAAGAGCATGATGAGATCAGCAGAACTCCATTAGAATTGGCATTTGGAGAGTTTCATGACCTTGACATTGGAGGGTTTGCGTGATTTCACAACAGCGACTCTCTAGAAGCATGGCCAAGGAATTCAGCCTAATTAGGCAGGAAATAGCAAGCCAGTAGGTTCCTTCTGCAGAAGAGTAAGTCTTTGAAATAAATATTTAGGGAAGATTAACCTGTGAAATCCTGTGAAGTGTGTATAAGAAAACAGAGACTGGGGATCAGGGAAGCCGCTACAAACCAGTTTGAGCTTCCTAGTGTGGACCATGAATGCACAATGGAGGTGGGAGGGAGAGAGAGGAAGGACATGACGTGTCATGAAGAAAGTAGAATGTGATCACTCAGTAGTCCCAGGGAACTGGTGGGCAGAGTAAATCAAGGATCATTTAAAGGTTTTAAGACTAAGGGCAGGAGCTTCAGTTAACAGGTAATTGCAAAGCAAGGAAGATGAATATGGTATCATAAGTTTAAGGAAATTGATTTAAAAGTCACAGTAAATCATTGGCAATGCAGAATTATAATTCGGGTAATAGTTCAAAGTGTTTCAGGCTTATCATTACCTGCTTGCATGTATAGATAGACAAACCCCTCCCTGCTAGAAGGCTTCCCTTGCAATTAAGATATTTATGTTTTGCATAAAAATCCTTCCTATTTGTTTTCTAACAGATACAAAGCCACATAGACACACACTCCTTTATACAGTGTCTATTGGCATATATATATATATATATATATATATATATATATGATGGAATATTACTCAGCCATATAAAGGACAAAATTGTGCCATTTGCAGGGATATGGATGGACCTAGAGACTGTCAAGAAGAGTGAAGTAAGTCAGAAAGGGACTTTCAACAAGAGTGAAGCAAGTCAGAAAGAGAAAAACAACTATCATATATTAACACATATATGTGGAATCTAGAAAAATGGTACAGATGAACCTATTTGCAAAGCATAAATAGAGACAGAAGTAAAGAACAAATGTATGGATATCAAGGGGAAAAGAGGGTGGGATTAATTGGGAGAGTGGAGTTGACATATATATACTACTGATACTATGCATAAAATAGATAACTAATGAGAACTTACTGTATAGCTCAGGAACTCAGTGCTCTGTGGTGACCTGAATGGGAAGGAAATCCCCAAAATCGGGGATATATGTATATGTATGGATGGCTTATTCACTTCTGCTCTACAGCAGAAACTGACACAATATTGTAAGGCAACTATACTTCAATAAAAATTTAAAAAACAAGAAAGAAACAAACAAATATAAAAGCCAGAAGTGTATTAGAATTCAGAAGCAGAGAAGTCACGAAGGACACTCTAAGTACAGTGGCTGACATCAACAAAGATCTGAAGGTCACAAAATAAGGAGAAGAAAGGTAAAATAAGGAAAACAGAAAAATAACTAGAAATCCAGCTCACGTTATTACTTCCTCTAGCTATGTCTTCCTCCTTCCTAGTTATTACTTCCTCTAGCTACTGTATCTTGCTATGTCTTCCCTGATCATTCCTCATCAGGAAGATGGCTTTTTGGTCTAAGCTGCCCCACTCCAACAGCACTTAACAATGGATTCCTAATTTTTTAGTGTAAGTCTTTAATTTTCTTGCTTCAATAAGGTTTTAGTATGCAAGGTTGAAGTCTAACCCATCCTGTGCTTTACAGAAATATATGCTCCATAAAATCATCTAATAATTTTTAATGGTCTATTTTTTATTTTTATGATGTGAGGTGACATGAAACAATGTAAACAGGAAGTAATCTTACTTCTTTCATGAAATCATTAACCTGGGAAGACAGGCTTGGGGTGTGTCGTGGTTATCTGTCATCATTTTGGCTCTCCCTTTTTTTGTGAGAGACTCTTAATTTATAAAGCTGAATTGACCTTCTACTCTAGAAGCTGTAAAGGCAGCCTGACCCTCTCTCACTTTGCCTTGCAATCAGGACAGGGGTATGCAAACTGGACACACCTCTAGCATTTTGACACAATGAGGGAGCAACAGCATAGCAGCCACTTCCAGTTTCCAGGAGCAGAAGCGGTCTGTGGGGCCAGTCATCAGGGCTGAGGATGGTGCAAGCTATAGCTGCCCGCATTTTGAGGAAGCCATCCCAGTTCAGTGACCTTTTCTAGTTCCAGTGCCTAACTGTTCTTTCTCAGTGTCCAGGTTTTTGAGGCTAATCTTTGATTTTTCCAATGTTTCTGGGAGGCACACAATATCCTTCAGTAAAGTTTTCTCTTGGTTAGTTTCCCCGGGAAACTGAGAACTGGGGGTTCCCCATTGGTAAATATTTTCTGTAGCTTTAAAATAAGTAGGGTATAGTTCCATTCTTCATTAGGGTCCATCAGACTTCACTGTCTCCAGCAGGTGAAATGCAGCTGAGTCTGTGATCTAGGGATGTGTTCCCACTGATCCAATCTTTCCCCTTCAGCAGTTTCCCTTGACGAAGACATCGATCAGTCTTGCCATCTCTTGCTCTCGGGAATGGAACAAGCTGCCATAGCCCTATATGTCAACAGCAAGCATGATCTAAGGTGGTCACACCACCCCAGGTTTGCTTAGTGCAAGTCCAGCTGGAAATCCCTCCAGAGGACAGGACCAGACTGGAACGCCCACTGTGGGACACAAAAAATGAGAGCTGTGTGTGAAAAGCTCTGGTCCCCTCTGCTCCCAGGGAACATCTGTTTATTCACTTGTTTGTTCATTCTTTCAATAAATATTTATTGGACACTTGCCTACTAGGTAAAAAGACACATTCCTGGACTTAATGAGTATGAGACCTGGCTGGGAAAATATGAAGGCAGTGATCTGAGTACCATGCAATAGGGTCACTGACATTATAGAGCTAGGAACAAAGTGAAGTCCACAGGGAGGGAGGACAAAAGTTCAACTGCAGAGTAAGTCTATGCTTCAAAATAAGGGACAATTTTTTTTTCTTGTCTTATAGGATAAATAGGCATTGGTAGGAAATTCCAGGCATTGAGAAAGGTATGTGAAAAGATCCAGAAATATGAGGTGAGTACAGGTGCCACTGACTCACTGTGATGAGGATCTGGGTATCTGAGAGGGGTAATTTGAAGAGATGAGAATTTGGCCTGTGTCTTGGAGATGGTGGGGTCCCATTGAAGTACTCTAACAGTCACTTCCAGTTTCTTTCTTACTCTTATATTACTTTTTCTTTTTTCCAAGGAAGCTGGTATGCTAAGTCCTACAGTATATATATGATTCTGACCACTATCTGGCACATTGGGGGTACACACATTTTAGCGGCTCTTATTTATAATCAGGGCACAGGAGTTGCAGAGCCCCTCCAGGCATTATTGGAGCCCATTCAACATTTTAGAAAAGCCAAAGCTTTTTCCTTCTTACTGGTCCTTGTTCTGGCACTAAGCCATGCTTATGCTTGTCCATCTGTCCTGTAGAACCTCCCTAGGACTCTGCTTCCTGAGGAGCTGAATAGGAGTATCACCCAAGGCAGCTTTCTAAGTCCTGCATTTACAGGGAGTTTTAAAACCTTGCAAATCACTGATCTTATTGTCAGGAGCTGGAAATCTTTCCTTTTACATCTTGGGAGGACGGATGAGGAGCTGTATGGTGGGGGTGGCTGAGTGGGCAAAGGAAGATGAGAAAATTCGGCAGAGGCAGGGAAGGTACGCTGTCATTTGCTAAAGATGGGGATGTTTTGCAAGTGAGCAAAGTACTTTTAAAGGGCATCTCTTCATGACAATACACGAAAAAAATTTCTAAAGTTTATTTGGAAAATGTGAAACAGCTAAATTTACTTACAAACTGAATACATCTTCCAGCTAAGATTGGGTGGTGATAGGAGGAAAGAAGGAGGGAGGAGGAAAAGGAGAGGAAGACAGAAACCCAAAGGGAGACAGAGGACGACACAGGGGGTAGGAGAAGAGATATGGGTTACTGGACGGTCAATATTTTAAAAAGCACTCTAAGTGATTCACTATAACTTACCATTTTATACATCTTTTCAAGCTTCTTAGGGAAAAAAAAAAAACACAAAAAACTGCTGGTACAGATGAACCTATTTGCAAAGCAGAAATAGAGACAGAACATAGAAAACAAATGCATGGACACTTAGGGGGGGAAGGGAGGTGGGATAAATCGGGAGACTGGGATTGACACATATAGCACTACGAATAAAATGGATAACTAATGAGAACCAAAAAAATAAAAATATAAAATGGGAGTAACAAGTATGTCCCTTTTCTCCTTCATGTCCTGCCACTACACACAAAAGTACCTCATAGAACTATCCATCTATGTCATCTTTTAACACCATAATAGAGGAGAAATTTCCAAAATTGTACGTAAATTCACCACATCCATATCTAACAATATACGTATGTAAGAAAAAAGACTAGATGATAAATTTTTAAAAAATCTGCTTCGATGACACTGATCCCTAAGCATGATCAGAATTTCAAGAGCCCAAAATCTGCTTCGATGACACTGATCTCTAAGCATGATCAGAATTTCAAGGTCCCAGAGGTCCAGAAAACCTACTTCTACCTATGGGAAGAGAAATAACAAAGGTCTGAAGGCAAATAAATCTACTTTGTATACATAAATACACAATTGCTTATGTATACATTCATTCAGAGCTTCCTCTTGTGGCTCAGCTGGTAAAGAATCTACTTGCAATGTAGAAGACCTGGGTTCAATCCCTGGGTTGGGAAGATCCTCTGGTTCTAGAAGGGAAAGGCGGAATACTGGCCTGGAGAATTCCATGGACTGTGTAGTCCATGGGGTCACAAAGAGTCGGATGCGACTGAGTGACTTTCACTTTCACATTCATTCAATCACTCTGCGAAAAGAAATTCAAAGGATATACCAGGGTTTAGAATATTCTATTCAAAGTCACGTAGAGGAGAAAGATCATGAATGGTTGTAAATTAGCAGCAGATTTTCGTGGCTGAAGCATAAAGGACAGGCCAGCAAGGGACATGGAATGAGTTTTCTCTTAGGTCTATTACCTCAAAAGAAGATCCTGTAGGGTCAGGTTTTCCTGAAGGCATCCAAGAGGCCAGGTCACATGATAAGATCTCTGTTTTAAGATGATGACCTTATGCAGGGAGCTGGGCATGCTTGGAGGGTGCTGACTATGGAGACATGGAGATCCTTTACAGAGTTAGGAATGGACCATTCAATCTTAACCAAGGTGGCAACAGTGGGAGGAATTTGCATGTAGTGACCAAACAGAGGCTGGGGAGGGGAGAGTAAGAGCTATGTGAGGGTGGTGGCTGAGAAAGCAGGAGTTGTCCAGGTTGACTCTTGGGATAACTAGACAAACTATACTACCAACTGATCAAATGGGAAAAATATAGGGAGATATCCGTTTTGTCAGAGGAGAAATAACGAATTCCTTCCTGGACAGGAACTTTGAAGTAACCTACACACTTAAGTGGGCTTCCCAAGTGGCGCTAGTGGTAAAGAACCTGCCTGCCAGTTCAGGAGACAGAAGAGATGCAGGCTCAGTCCCTGGGTCAGGAAGATCCCCTGGAGGAGGGCATGGCAACCCACTCCAGTATCCTTACCTGGAGAATCCCACGGACAGAATCTGGGGGTTACAGTTCATAGGGTAGCAAAGAGTTGGACATGAAGCAACTTACCACATATACACATACATGCTCTTATGTAGCATACATTTGGAAACCAAACATACATGTAACAGTTGACACCTTGTGTATTGAACTAAGTTACCCAGAGAAAAACTAGGATTCAAGACTGAAGACAGAACTCTATGAGATACTGTGCTTTAGGGCTGTTATGGAAAGAAGTGTCTAGGCAGGATTCCCCCCCCCCCCCCAAAAAAAAGAAAAACACAAAACCCAAGAGAGCTAGCAGGGAACCCAAGGGAAAGAAAGATATCCTAGAAGAGAAAAACAAAAAAGCAGTTCCTGAATAAAACGGTGAGATGGGCCAAGTAAGAGGAGGACCAGAAAGATACTTGAGATGTGACAGAAGTTAAGTAAACAAATTACTCTCCTAAGGACAGAAATGGATAAGGAGGGACTGTTGATGGGGAGATAAAAGGGCAGTAGTAGCAGGAGCAATCTGTTCTTCCAAGGTAAACAGAGGGGGGATGCAAGAGGGAACCAAAAGGAGCTTTCAACACATGGGAGAGACCAGCCCTTGTTAATCAGTGACTGAAAAGGACTGATAGGGGACTGGACAGATTCAAGATATAGGAGAGGTAACGATATTAAATCAGTTACTAGGCTATGGTAGTGGTGGTGATGGGAAGTCTACAGCACAGACAGAGTGAAGAGTTTTAGTGAAGAGATGGGGTACTTCCTTCCTTGAAGCAGTGAGGAAAGCATTCAGTGAAGTTATTGATTTGTTTATAATTTGTGGGGGTCATAACCCTGAGCATGTCCATGTCTGGGAGGTAAATTGAGGACAGTGCTGGACCCTTGGAAAGGGGGATGTGGGTATGAAATATAAAGTTGATTGTGGAAGAGGATGGCTGAGAAGGACTGCAGACCCAGAGAATCTTGAGGCTGTAGTGACTTTGATGAACACGGGGTTGTAAATTCCTAAAAAAAATATTTAGCTGCTTCCTTAGGAGAGCAAGCAAGGCAGGAGTTTGGACTATTTCAAATTGAGTGGAATTTCTTCTGTATTCAGGAACTCTGAGACTGGGGCACCTTATGGAGTGAGGCCTTACTATCTGTAGGAAACACAGATTGAGAAATGGGGATACATCAGGTAAAAGTTCATGAACTGGGAGCAGACATTGGCATAGTGTTTAGAAAGTCTTTACCCTGTGTAAGTTCCCGTAGGCAAATTCACACTTAAGAAAAAAAAAAAAAAAGAGGGAGAGAGAGAAAAATCAGGCTCCCAAAGCAAACCACTAAATAACTTTAACAGAAGAGTCTTGCTTTTCAATTTCACTGCACTTGTTAAAGTAAACAGATCACTTTGAGGATAGGCTAGACAGATAGCCAAGGAGGTGGCCAACTGGTATCTCAATTACCCTGAGGGACCAGAGTCTGGAAAACTGATGACTCATACTTGGTTTAGTAAATCCATAGCTTGGGAGCCTGGCTGTTAAGTTTTGGGCAGAGATGTGGCCCTGTGTGTGTGTGTGGGCACATGCATGCCAAACAGCCAACAAGTTCATTTCTCTGAGATGTATTCCTTTCATCGGCTTAAGAGATTCTGCAGGAATCAATTAAGCCCTGTATATTTTCTGCCAGAGGTGAAAAACTGGCAAGAAATAACCTTTTAAACCTCTTTAAGGAAAAAAAAATCATATCCAGAACTAGGATTTCATTTGCTGGTTGCTGGTTCACATCAGACTTTCCTTTGGAGGCAAACACCCTCTTGGCTGAGTATTGGGTGTTATGAGCCAAAGAAACCCCAACTCTTTGGTTACCAACTTGGCCCTAGCAAGCCTAAAGAAAGTTCTAGAAAATAGAGTGCCAAGTCATGAATACTCCCTAAGAATGTAAGGCAACTCTATAGGTCAAATGTCCTATAGAATTCTGATAATATGGTACATAACTAGGCTCTGAAAATTATATTAAAGTTTTACAGATATCCTGCTAATTCATGAGTTAAGTACCTTCTCATTAGACTTTAATTATCTACCTTAAAATTTGACAGCAGATCTCACTCCACAGCACTTGAATTTGAGAGATGGAAAAACTCCATGGTGTCTCAGACTGACCAGAGTAAGAGTGTGAAGGGAACTTTGAGATCATCTAGATGAACGGTCCTCCATCACAGTGACAAAACTCACTGTCAAGTTATGACTAAGAAAGCAAACAAAGAGTCCATTTTTAAAAAGGTAAACATAGTTAAATATAAATAAATTTTAAAAGAAATCATAAACAAAGTTAAAATATAAACTATAAACTGAGAAAATTATTTTCCAAACACATGGCAGATAAAGGATTTATGTCTATAATATACAAAGAACTCTTACAAACAACCCCAGAGTAGGCAAAGAATATAAATAGGCTCTTTACAAATAGCAAATCTAAGTGTCAATAAACATATGAAAAGATGCTCAACTTCTTTGCAGGTCAGAAAAATGGAAATTAGGGTAACACTAAAACACTATTGCTCATCTACCAAACTGGAAAACATGAAGGGTGGGGACCCATAGTATTGGTTGGGATGTAGAGAAGGGGGCCCATTCACACACTGATGGTTGGTAAAAATCTACTATGGGTGAAAGCACATGCAGTCTTTGACCCAGTAATTCCAACCCTGACACTCTATTCCATAGAAACTAATGTAGATATTAAAAATACTAGTTACAAAGACGTTAATTGCAGATTGTGGGTAATACTAAAAAACTTTGAAGTGAGTGCTCAAAAATAGGATATAAATAAATAATTTGGGGATATTTACACCGGAGAACACTTTTAAGACATTAAATAGAATGAATGAGATCAATACCAGTTGATTTGGCAGCTTTCCATACATAAGTGAAGAAAAAGCAAAAAGTTAAGAAGTGTGTAGAATATGATTCCATTTTGAAAAATAGACAAACCCATTATTCATACACATATATATGTGTATACTTTTGTGTATGAGTACATGGACGTAGATTTATAAAAGAGTATATATCAGGTGCACAATCCTGATTACACTTAGGTAGAAAGGGGATAAGTAAGTGGGAAAAAAAAAAGCACATATATTAATATCAATGACAGTAAACCCATTTCCCTTGGTATGATTTAGTTGATGTAGAAGTATTATAAATAGTGTAAAACATAAATATATGTGTAGCAATATATGACAGGGTGGCCCCATGCTGATGGTATATGAGATTTCAGATCATGTTAGCTTCCTTCTATTTTAAAATATTTTCCATATTTGATTTTTATGACTGTGGGAAAAATGCATATTCCTGGTCCCACACTAGCCCAGCAAGGCAGAATCTCTGTATACGAGGCCTGTTTATTTAAGCCCTTCGATGGATTCTTATAAACTTAAAATAATTTGGTAGCCAATGATGTGCCACAAACTCTCAACCACTGCTGGGCACCCCTCAAAGACATCCCCAACAGATAGCCTCCTGCTTGAACGCTTTCAAGTGAGATGCTCACTCACTGCCTCACAGGGTAGCCTTTTTCGTTTTTGGATCAGATCTTATTGATACCACTTTTCTTTTCCTGATAGCAAGCTGGAATCTACTTCTCATGATTGAGTGATACTATAGTATTCAGGCATTTGGGACAGTTCATGGTCAGCTTATGTTGTCTTGAATCATGATATCCTTCTCCAGAACACAGAGACTTGAGGCTTTGGAAGAAAATCAGTGTGGTGATGAAGGAGAGTGCCTATATTATTTATTATCTAAACCAGGATACACAGGTGGAGAAGAAAAAAGCAACCCACTCCAGTGTTCTTGCCTGGAGAATCCTAGGGATGGAGGAGCCTGGTGGGCTGCCATCTGTCGGGTCGCACAGAGTCGGACACAACTGAAGCGACTTAGCAGCAGCAGCAGGATACACAGGCTTCCTCAGTGGCTCAGCGGTCAAGAGTCTGCCTACAATGCAGGAGATGCAACAGGAGCCGTGATTTCAATCCCTGGGTCAGGTCGATCCCCTGGAGAAGGAAATGGCAGCCCATTCCAGTATTCTTGCCTGGGAAATCCAGGTGCCTGGGATCCTAGGACAAAAGATATTAACTGAGATTGATGGAGTAAAACTTAGATGTCTGGTCACCCCCAGGACATGTCGAGTGTGCTCTGTTTGAAATCTTGTATTGGTCAAAAAGTTCACTTGGGTTTTTCCATTAACAGCTTATGGAAAAATCTGAATGAACTTTCTGGTCAACCCAATATAAAGATGTACATCTGCTCATGTGTCTAGCACGTTCTCTGCTTCCTGCAGTTGCATGAGAGTTCCTACAAAATGCCATCCCACTGAAGGGTACAACAATCAAAGGAGGAGAAATTAGCCAGTGGAGATCTTTGAACATTAAGGAATTCAATTGCAGTAATTTGCCCTTCTTGATGGCTTTTAAAGTGGTTATTGGTTCCTAGGATACCATTCCTTTCAAGAAGATTCCACTATCATACTCTCTCTTAGGTTTGTGTGTATAACTTTCTATTTAAAAGTCAAGGGCTATTTTTCCATTTCCTTTCTAATGACACATGAGGATAGCCACAATTTTAGTTTTCTGTAATATAGGCTTCATGGTCAGTGACGAGAAGTCTGGGCAGAGAACTCTGGAAAAAGGGCTATGGGTTGTAAGCTTTATGAGCATATGGGTGGCTCTGGAGGACCTTTGTGAGATCATGGGACACAAAGCAAGGATTATTTCTGAAAAATTTCCACCAAGGCATGGGCCTTTGTAGCACAGTAGAGAGTTAAGACACATACATATACCAACTATTTGCTCCATTTTTTATCAATTAGGGTGCAAATGCCTTGAACTTTGTTTCACTTGTTTTCTCAGAAATCAAGCTATATTCCGTTATATAGATAGAGCCAAGTGATGGGTGGAAACAAGGTTAGAAAAGATATTTAGACCCCATGGGGACATTGACAGCACTGCTCAATTTTTTTCCATTCTAAACCATGGTCAGATTCTGAAAAAAAATAAAATAAAAAAAAAGGCAGTCACCAGCAACACCCCAGGGTTTTGTTTACACTTGCGAGAAGCTTCTAGCAGAGCAGTGCCGCTTCTTGCCTTCTCTGGCTGTCTGTTTTATGGTATAAATTAATGGCCTTTTGGGTTTGGCCCAGAGCGGTGAATTCCTCTTCACAGAGTCATTTTTCTGTAGCAAGACAGTCATCTTCAACACATCTTCAGTCCCAGGCTGACAAGAAATAAAGCAAGGAACATTAAAGCTCAAAGACTCAGACAGCAATCTCCTTCGGAGCCCCAGCCCCACGACCCGTGGCGAGGCACTGTGGTAAATACGGCAAGCGTGAAACCAGTACCACTCTTGCAGACACACTTCTTTGATGGTAATTAATGCCAGAGGGTGAATGTGACAACGTGGGTTTCAGGCTTGCCAGGTTCTCTCCTTCCACTGAAAATCTCTGCAGTCTGTTTAGCTTGGGTTTCTTGTAACCACCCGCCTTGCATTCCATGGAATTGTCCCCAAGGCCAGTAACTGGACAGTCATGTTCCATTAGGCTGCTCCTTCCCATTTCAGCTTCACGCACTCACATCACATTCTCCCAACACTAGCCTCACCCTGATGTCAACGCCCTGGAACAACACTTTCCCTCTCCCTCCATCATGTTGAAATATCTTCAGAGAATTTCTAGTGAGATTTAACTGGTACTTCTGTATCAGGCATGCTACTCTGCTGGCTCTGATAGCAAAGAATCTGCCAGCAATGCAGGAGACCTGAGTTCAAGCCCTTGGTCAGAAAGCTCCCCTGGAGGAGGTATTGGGTACCTACTCCAGTATTATTGCCTGGAGAATTCCACTGAGAGAGGAGCCTGGTGGGCTATAGGCCATGGGTTCACAGAGTCAGACCTGACCAAGTCACAAACACTTTCACTTTCACTTCTCTTAGTATCGAGCAAAGACTTACACAAGAATCTCCTTCAACCCCCATGCCAGACCACACTTTTGCTCATTCTTCACTGGCCTTTTGAGGCCACCCTCATGTATCTTCTCCCATCCCTGTGGTGTTAGAAGCATCTGAGTCTTCTCCTTCTTGCTTGTCTGTTCTTCTCATTCCTACCATGCCCCACATACCTCTTTCTTAATTTTAGTGACCCCTTTTGAAAGATACTTCCTTTTGATGAGGAACTCAAACTTGTTTCAGTTCAGATGTTTGACAACAGTTTGCTATAGAAAGTCGGATGTAAGAGAAAAAAAAAAGTCAACTGAATTTTTTGAACTCTTGGAATCACTTCGCTAAGGATGTTGGTTTGGAATCCTACAATATATATTTCAAAAGATGTATCTTCTTCCAGCCTGGATTCTTCTTGACATTCAATGTACTTTCAGTGGTGGTGGGGGGGGACGGGTAGGAGAATATAGGTTAATTTCAACTTGGGAGGAAATCAGTAGAATAACCAGTAATATTTTCTAAATCAAGATTATAGTGATTTTTTAAAAGTAAATTATCCATTTAAGTATTTGCACCATTACTCTATTCTGTTGCCTTAAAAAACCCGGAAATGACTGCTTACTAAATCTTTAGCCGCTGTAATAAATATTTTTACCCTGTTTAACTGAAAACTAAATGAACAGGACTAAACATAAGCAGTTGTGACTCTGGGACGTTCCACAGCATGGTTAATGTGTTTGATATGTGTTTAGTGTGACAGGGAATCTCTCTTTGCATGCTGAAAATCTCTGTCTCTGTCTTAAATTTGTAGAGGTATTTATCTCCAAGTCTCCATTTACCCACTGCCTTTAGTAATACTTAGCCAAATGTTCAGTTATCCAAATTAAGAAAGACCCTGAGACTTTGCCAAAAAGGAGACAAAAAAGCTATTCATCTAATCATTCATTTCTGTATTCATTCAAGATAAATTAAGCAGTTACGTTATAGAATAGTAGGTGTTCAATACACAGAAATACAGGACATGGTACTTGCCCTGAAAAAGATCACCATCATTTAAAGTTTGCTGTATATGCTCAAATTCTCTCTCATGAATCAAAATAGAGAAAGGCTCAGCTTTTTAGATAACTCTTTTCTGCTTTGGGGCTTCCCTGATAGCTCAGGCGGTGAACAATCCACCTGCAATGAAGGAGATCCTGGTTTAATTCCTGGATCGGAAAGATCCCCTGGAGAAGTGAAAGGCTACCCAATCCAGTATCCTGGCCTGGAGAATTCCATGGACTGCATAGTCCATGGGGTTGCAAAGAGTCAGACACAACTGAACAACTTTCACTTCAATTTCTTGTCTATTAAGAGGAGGCCCTGGCTTTAAATCCTACTCACAAAAATTTACTGCTTTATGGCAATAGGCCAAGTTCAAGAGTGAAGTAAAGCCTTTGGAAAGATGTTCACCTGCTCTTTCTTAGTCTTCTTGCTTCCTCACTTTCTACAGGAGTATTTCAAACTTTTCTTACTCCAGTAGAAATGCTTCAGCATGTTGCCCAAACTGAAATCAATCAAGGTCTCTTTTGGACTCCATGTTTTCCCTTCTCTCTTAGGTGGGACTATCATTTGTCTTAGCCAATACCATTGATTCTACCTGGATGCTACTCAATAATTTTTGCTCCCTCCAGTGTGTCCAACTGCCATTCTCCACTAGGTTATTTCTATTAGCATGAAACATGCTCAGATTTTTTTTCTTGTTAGTTAAAATGTTTTTCATTAGTTCTCTACTCATTAGCTAATTAATTTACCCTCCCTTGTCTATAATTGTGGGTTATATTTCCTCACCTCCTACTCCTTTCTCAACTCATTCTAATCTGGTTTAGTCCCAACACTGGTGAAACAGCTCTTGCTGAGGACATGTATGATATCCATGTCCCTAATTCCAATAATGATATAATTGTTTCAATTTATTTATTTAAAAAAAATTCTCAAAGCAATTCCTGAGTCTGCTTTAAATGTCAACTTGTCCTAGAAAGCACCATTCATTCCTTCAGAATTTACAAGGTACAGATACACTGATTTCAAATTTATGCTGACTGCTGACAAATCTGGCATCATTCTGATTCCTTGTATGGGGTCTGTTTTTCCTTACCTTTTTGTTTTTCCCCCCTCTCTGGAAGCTTTAAGATCGTCTCTTAATTTCTGGTGTTTTGAATATTCCCAAAGGGTCTTAGTGTGATTTTGTTTTCATTCATATTGTTTGTCTCCATTGGGTTCTTTAAATTTAGAAACTCATGTTTGGTTTCTGGGAATTTTTCTTATATTAACTTCTTCAACGATTTTCTTCTCACTATGTTTATAATCTCTCTTTTTAGAACTTTTGCTATTCATATGACGCAACTATGGCCTCTGTGTTAGTCAGCATTCTCCAGAGAAACAAAACCAATAAGATAATAAAGATTATATATAGATGTGCACATACACACACACGCATGCACACACATATATAATAAGGAATTGGCTTTAGTGATTATGGAGGCTGAGAAGTTCCAAGTCTTATAGTCAGCACACTGTAGACTAAGGAGGGTTGATGGATGGTGTGGTTCCAGTCCAGAGGCCTGAG
Source organism: Oreotragus oreotragus (assembly GCA_006410675.1). Taxonomy (NCBI): domain Eukaryota; kingdom Metazoa; phylum Chordata; class Mammalia; order Artiodactyla; family Bovidae; genus Oreotragus; species Oreotragus oreotragus. The sequence goes on along the minus strand of SJYX01017496.1, from coordinate 216,197 downwards.
AACCAGGAAATCAAATGATGTAAGTATTAATCCAAAAGCAGGTAATCTCAAAATTCAAGGACAGCCGATATTTCATTTGGAATCTGAATGCAAGAAAATACCAATGTCCCAGCTCAAAGTAGTCAAGTGAGACAAGTTTCCTCTTAGCCTTTTGGTTCTACTTATGTCTTTAATTTGTTGAGTGGGTCCACCCACATTATGGAGGACAATCTGATTTCCACAGTCTATGCATTTAAATATTAATTTCATTCAGAAATACTTTTGCAGAATACTCAAAATAATATTTGACCCAACATTTGGGTATCCTGTGGTCCAGTTATGTTAACACCTAAAATTAACCATCATAGCCTCTTTTTCTTTTCTCCTTTTCTCTCCTGGTTTGTATTGCTACGTTTTTGCAGAGATTTTCTCAACTTTATCTTTGATACTTCCTTTGAATGTTTTAATATCTGTTATCATATTTTCAAGCTCCAACAGTTTTCTTATTTTCTGAATCTTTTTCTCCTCTGTTAAAAAATAAATTCCCTTCATGTTCCATGGATCCCAATATTTTCTACGATATTTTTTCTTTTGAAATTTTCTTTTGTAATTATCAACATTTGCCTCCTGATACCTTATAAAGCTCTATATAATTTTTCCCTTTCTCTACCGCTAGCACCTTAGTCCAAGTCACTATTTCCTCTCACCTGGACCCCATAACTCCTCAGTATCAGTCATTGGTGCATCCTTTGCTCCACAGGCAGAGTGATTTTTCACAGTGCAAACATGATGATGCTCCATACCTCTAGGTTCCCATGTAAAGCCTTACAACACCTTCTCATACTATTGTCTACTCCTCCTCTGACCTGTATCTATATATATAAATATACTTCATTTTGTAGATTTGCCATGTCTCCCATATAAGAAAAATTTTACATAACCCACCCTTTTCTGGAACATTCATCATATATATATATATATATGTACTTTGCCTCATATACTTTGCCATATATTCCAACTTTTCTGATTTTTTAGGTTTCAATTTATTAAATCCATTCTCAATGAAATTTCTTAATAACCCCATGAAAATGCACACTTATATGACCATATTCTTTCTCTGGGACATTTCTTTCAGTAAATTATTCTGTATTTATTAATGCGCTTATCTTTCCCCCAGGAGGTTGCCTCTTGAAAACAAACATCATGTCTGTTTTGCTTGCCATCATATCCCCATGCTGAGTAAATGAATGAATGGGTCTCTCCTAAACTCTCTTAGTTGTTTACTCAATATCTAATGTTTTATTTTTTAGTAAGAGAAACTCAATTTTACTTGGTGAGGCAATGTGCCCAGGCAATGTGTAACTTCTCAGATTCCATGGCAGTTAGAGTGTCCTTAGAGTTTCATTCATTGTTCCGTTTTTCTCTTCTTTTTCTTTCTGGAGTGCAGATGGGAAGCTAGACATGGAACAGTGATCCAGTGATCATATAAACATGGGGCCACAAGCATGTCGATGATAACTTCATGCTAAGGATGAGGTATCAGAATGATAGAAGGAACTGGGGACCCTGAAGGCACCACAAAGCCATACGAACCAACCCAAGCAAGTCAATCATAATTTTATTATGTCCTTACATTAAGGAACTCTCTTTAAGTTTCTGTGCCATAGAGTTGAGCCCAAATATCCATCTGAGTAAATACCTGCTTATTCTGTGTTAGACTCATATTTAAATTCATTTATGAAAATTTTTGTATATACTGAACATTAAACCCTTTTGAAAAATATTAGAGCACAAGGACGTGAATTGTGTGGGAGTTGCCCAAAGACAGAGTGAAATTTGGTGAAAGGGGAGTATTTCAGCTGCTGGGGTCAACTCTGACTCTGCTTCCAGGGGGCTTTTCTTGCTGCTGCAGATTATATATACATATATACACATATATACACTTTTCAGATTCTTTTCCATTAGAGATTAACACAAGATACTGAATACAGTTCCCTGTGCTGTACAGGACTTCCCTGTTTATCTATTTCGCATGTAGTAGTATGTAGCTGTTAATGTCACATTCCTTATTTATCCCTCCCCCCACTTTCCCCTTTGGTAACCATAAGCTTGTTTTCCATGTCTGTGAGTCTTTCTGTTTTGTAAATATGTTCATTTGTATTAGTTTTAATATTCCACATATAAGTTATATTAAATATAATTTAAATAAGCAGGGTGACAATACATAGCCTTGACATACTCCTTTTCCTATTTGGAACCAGTCTTTTGTTCCATGTCCAGTTCTAACTGCTGCCTCCTGACCTGCATACAGGTTTCTCAAGAGGCAGGTCAGGTGGTCTGGTATGCCCATCTCTTTCAGAATTTTCCACAGTTGATTGTGATCCACACAGTCAAAGGCTTTGGCATAGTCCATAAAGTAGAAATAGATGTTTTTCTGGAACTCTCTTCCTTTTTCCATGATCCAGCGGATGTTGGCAATTTGATCTCTGGTTCCTCTGCCTGTTCTAAAACCAGCTTGAACCTCTGGAAGTTCATGGTTCACGTATTGCTGAAGCGTGGCTTGGAGAATTTTGAGCATTACTTTACTAGCATGTGAGNTGATCCAGCGGATGTTGGCAATTTGATCTCTGGTTCCTCTGCCTTTTCTAAAACCAGCTTGAGCCTCTGGAAGTTCATGGTTCACGTATTGCTGAAGCGTGGCTTGGAGAATTTTGAGCATTACTTTACTAGCATGTGAGATGAATGCAATTGTGCAGTAGTTTGAGCATTCTTTGGCATTGCCTTTCTTAGGGATTGGAATGAAAACTGACCTTTTCCAGTCCTGTGGCCACTGCTGAGTTTTCCAAATTCACTGGCATATTGAGTGTAGAACTTTCATAGCATCTTCTTTCAGGATTTGAAATAGCTCAACTGGAATTCCATCACCTCCACTAGCTTTGTTTGTAGTGATGCTTTCTAAGACCCACTTGACTTCACATTCCAAGATGTCTGGCTCTAGATGAGTGATCATACCATAATGATTATCTTGGTCGTGAATCAAGTGCTGGGAGAAATATCAATAACCTTAGATATGCAGATGATAGCACTCTTATGGCAGAAAGTAAAGAGGAACTAAAAAGCCTCTTGATGAAAGTGAAAGAGGAGAGTGAAAAAGCTGGCTTAAAGCTCAACATTCAGAAAGTGAAGATTATGGCATCTGGTCCCATCACTTCATAGGAAATAGGTGGGGAAACAGTGGAAACAGTGTCAGACTTTATTTTTGGGGGTTTCAAAATTATTGCAGATGGTGACTGCAGCCATGAAATAAAAAGACGCTTACTCCTTGGAAGAAAAGTTATGACCAACCTAGATAGCATATTCAAAAGCAGAGACATTACTTCGCCAACAAAGATCCATCTAGTCAAGGCTATGATTTTTCCAGTGGTCATGTATGGATGTGAGAGTTGGACTGTGAAGAAAGCTGAGCACCGAAGAATTGATGCTTTTGAACATAGTGTTGGAGAAGACTCTTGAGAGTCCCTTGGACTTCAAGGAGACCCAATCAGTCCATTCTGAAGGAGATCAGCCCTGGGTGTTCTTTGGCAGGAGTGATGCTAAAGCTGAAACTCCAGTACTTGGGTTACCTCATGCAAAAAGTTGACTCATTGGAAAAGACTCTGATGCTGGGAGGAACTGAGGGCAAGAGGAGAAGGGGACGACAGAGTATGAGATGGCTGGATGGTATCACTGATTTGATGGACATGAGTTTGGGTAAACTCCGGAAGTTGGTGATGGACAGGAAGGCCTGGTGTGCTGCGATTCATGAGGTTGCAAAGAGTTGGACACGACTGAGCAACTGAACTGACTGAAGTTATATTATATGATATTTGTATTTGTCTGGGCATATATCTGGAAAAGATAAAAACAATAGTTTGAAAAGATACATGCACCCCAATATTCATTCTTATACTATGTACAACATCCAAGACATTGAAGCAACCTAAATGTCCATCAACAGATGAATAGAGAAAGAAGATGCTGTGCATATATACCGTGGGATGTTACTCAGCCACAAAAAGAACAAAATAATGCTTTTTGTAGCAAATGGATGGACCTTGAGATAGTCATATTAAATGAAGTAAATCAGAGAAAGGCAAATTATGTATATTGAGATATTTATTGTCTGCTTTTTATGTTCCTCCCTTAGCATATCATAAAGTGGAAACCCTTTGAAGATATCAAACCTAGTTCACTCAACAATGTATTCATGATATTTGGCCTATAGGGGGTACTCGGCACGTGTTTATTGATGAAATAGATAAAAGATTTAATTAACTAATGGAAGAGATGCTTAAAAATGGAAGTGGTAATCAAAAATACATGGTGAAAGCACAGAGCTTCAGCATAAGAAACATCATGCTTTTGGTCGAAGATTTTCCATGTCTCCCATATAAGAAAAATTTTATATAAGCCACTCTTTTCTGGAACATTCATCATATGCATACATATATATATCTGTCTCTTATACACATCTAGATGTGTATAAGAGACAGATACAGTTCCCTGTGCTGTACAGGACTTCCCTGTTTATCTATTTCGCATGTAGTAGTATGTAGCTGTTAATGTCACATTCCTTATTTATCCCTCCCCCCACTTTCCCCTTTGGTAACCATAAGCTTGTTTTCCATGTCTGTGAGTCTTTCTGTTTTGTAAATATGTTCATTTGTATNTGCCATAGATTCCAACTTTTCCATTCCATATATTTATCTCTTTAGAACTTTAAGACTAGACTCTTACATCTACTTTAGGAGTGATTTTTAAGTAAAGGTATTTGCCCCCTCCAAAAAAAATCATGTTTGAAAAATGAATTCCCACTAAAAAGAACATTTGTGTGTAGTTAATATAGTGTGTTTAAATGTAAGCACAATGTTTTTTAAGTTATTTTCAATTGTTTGAGGAGATATTGTATGCAGTTTAGTGAGAAATACTGTGCAGGTATAAAGATAAATAAGGCATGAGGCCTTGCTCCCCACTTTTTGTCTTTCCTTAGGGAAGCTCTAAGGAAAGGAATCACTGAAACAAAATCAAATTATCAGCATCATCCTATTCCATGAAGTCAAGAGACTTGTGTATATCTTTGCAAGGCAACATTGTGCATGGAGCACTATGATGGTGTGAAGATTAATAGATATTTCTCAAAATTCTCTTTCTCTCCTCGATTTCTTTCTCAATCTTATTTGTTCAGTCATAGTCTTTTTTAATCCAATATATTTTTCAATTTTTAAAACAATTTTTAATTTTTGCTTAAATCAGATTGAGTATATTCTTTGCAGCCAAAGATGGAGAAGCTCTATACAGCCAGCAAAAACAAGACCGGGAGCTGACTGTGGCTCAGATCATGAACTCCTTATTGCCAGATTCAGACATAAATTTAAGAAAGTAGGGAAAACCACTAGACCATTCAGGTATGACCTAAATCAAATCCCTTATGATTATACAGTTGAAGTGAGGAATAGATTTAAGGGACTAGATCTGATAGACAGAGTGCCTGATGAACTATGGACGGAGGTTCATGACATTGTACAGGACACGGGGATCAAGACCATCCCCGTGGAAAAGGAATGCAAAAAAGCAAAATGGCTGTCTGGGGAGGCCTTACAAATAGCTGTGAAAAGAAGAGAAGCCAAAAACAAAGGAGAAAAGGAAAGATATAAGCATCTGAATGCAGAGTTCCAAAGAATAGCAAGAAGAGATAAGAAAGCCTTCCTCAGCATCAATGCAAAGAAACAGAGGAAAACAACAGAATGGGAAAGACTAGAGATCTCTTTAAGAAAATTAGAGATACCAAGGGAACATTTCATGAAAAGATGGGCTCGATAAAGGACAGAAATGATACGGACCTAACAGAAGCAGAAGATATTAAGAAGAGGTGG
>SJYX01017496.1:176787-207758 GCA_006410675.1 Oreotragus oreotragus | reverse complement strand
CAGTTAGAACTGGACATGAAACAACAGACTGGTTCCAAATAGGAAAAGGAGTATGTCAAGGCTGTATATTGTCACTCTGCTTATTTAACTTATATACAGAACACATCATGAGAAATGCTGGGCTGGAAGAAACACAAGCTGGAATCAAGATTGCCAGGAGAAATATCAATAACCTCAGATATGCAGATGACACCACCCTTATGGCAGAAAGTGAAGAGGAACTAAAAAGCCTGTTGATGAAAGTGAAAGAGGAGAGTGAAAAAGTTGGCTTAAAGCTCAACATTCAGAAAATGAACATCATCGCATCTGGTTCCATCACTTCATAGGAAATAGGTGGGGAAACAGTGGAAACAGTGTCAGACTTTATTTTGGGGGGCTCCAAAATCACTGCAGATGGTGACTGCAGCCATGTAATTAAAAGACGCTTACTCCTTGGAAGAAAAGTTATGATCAACCTAGATAGTATATTGAAAAACAGAGACATTACTTTGTCAAAAAAAGGTCCATCTAGTCAAGGCTACGATTTTTCCAGTAGTCATGTACGGATGTGAGAGTTGGACTGTGAAGAAAGCTGAGTGCTGAAGAACTGATGCTTTTGAACTGTGGTGCTGGAGAAGACTCTTCAGAGTCCCTTGGACTGCAAGGAGATCCAACCAGTCAATTCTGAAGGAGATCAGTCCTGGGTGTTCTTTGGAAGGGATGATGCTAAAGCTGAAACTCCAGTACTTTGGCCACCTCATGAGAAAAGTTGACTCATGAAAAGTTCTGATGCTGGGAGGGATTAGGGGCAGGAGGAGAAGGGAACATCAGAGGATGAAATGGCTGGATGGCATCACTGACTCAATGGATGTGAGTTTGATTGAACTTCGGGAGTTGGTGATGGACAGGGAGGCCTGGCATGCTGCAATTCATGGGGTTGCCAAGAGTTGGACATGACTGAGCAACTAATTGAACTGAACTGAATTGAAATAAAGTTGATTTAAAATGTGTTAGTTTCAGGTGTACAGCAAAATGATTCAATTATATACATGTTTGTGTATATACACACATATATAAAAGTATATATATATACACATACATATATATATATACTTTTTCATTTTAACTTATTTTTATCATTATAGGTTATTACCGGATATTGAATATAGTTCCCTGCACACTAAACAGTAGCTGCCTGTTTATCTATTTTATAAACAGTAGTGTGTGTAGGTTAATACTCTTAATTTATCTCTCTCCCACCCCATAATTTTTATTTAAGCCTCTGTGATACATGCAAACTGTGCTAGGCTTTGGGGATATTAAAATAAATGACAGAGGCTCTGCTTTCAAGGAAATTAATATGAGGAGGTGGATTTGTCTACTAGCTAACAGCAGAGTATCACAGGAGCAGAGAGACAGAGAGAAAGGTACATTGGGGCTAGGACAGGAAAATAATAAGGAAAAACTCCTTGGAGGAGATTATCCCAGATCTAAGGCCATAGTTAAATGGATGGGCTCTAGATTCATCTACTGGGATTTTAACTCTTGTTTCACCACTTATCAGTTGTGTGACTTTAGGCTAATTAATTAGTTTCTCAGCGATAAATGTCCTTACAGTAAAAACAGGATAGTAGTAATTTTTAACTCAAAGATTGTGAGGGGTAAGTAAGATGTATGTATGTATAAAATATTGATTTTCACTGAGTAAGCAATCATTAAATGTTACTTATTATTTCATTGTTATGAAGTGATGTTATTTCATCATTATTATTACTAATTAACAAGAGAGGTCCTGGGGAGAGGGAAATAGTAGAAAATTCCATTTTATTCAATAACTTAAGGAAACAGATGTGAGGAAAATAGGGAAAGGTAAGAGTGTTCCAAAGGAACTGCAAGTTCTAAGTTTTGGAGTGTGTGATAGGATTGAGAAAGGTGAACTAGGACAAGGCTGCATACATCAGAAAGGACCCCAGGTACCTAAGGAATTTTGCCATCAACCTGCAGCAGCCTCTATTTTAGTAAAGGTATGATGTGATCAGATTTCCGTTTAGAAAGGTCACTTTGATGAACCATGAAGAATGGATTGAAGGGCCAAGGTAGAGTGGAAAATGGAGAAAGCACTATAAATATACAATTACCTAAAAATGAGGTATTAATACAGTAGCACAGGAGGTTGATTTTAGAGTTAACACAGATATAGAATCAAGAGGTCTTGAAATCCATTGGCTGTGGGACTGAAAGTCTCCATGTTTAGTTCATAGGGTCATAGAGTGAAGATGGTCATTGACCAATGGTTGAGGCATTAATAAGAGTTAGGAACACAGTCTTTGGTTTTATTTCTGTGTGTTTGTGTGTGTGTGTGTGTGTGTGTGTGTGTGTGTGTTTATTTTGGTTGTTTGGGTCGAAAGGCAATGAGACCAATTTTGGTTATATTAAGTTTCAGTATCTTGTGTAACATCCATTTAGAAATACCAAGTAGGAAGTTGAATCTATAAATTGAGAAAGAGAGAGGTGGAGAGACAGAGAGGTCTAAATAAAGATTGAAGAGGCATCAGTGGGTAGGTAGGTGTTTAACCCATTGGTCAGTTACTCCCAGGAGGAGCATGGACCAAAGATGAAAGAAGGGGCTTCAGTTTTCAAGCAGAATTTGCTTAAGTGTGACCCTCAGGTCACCAGTATCACAATTAACTGGAGTGCTTGTTTAGAAAGCATGGTCCTGGGCAAGCCTCCAAAATTGTGTGGGTGTATTTATCTTTCCAAATGTACGTTTGATTGTATATATAATGCTTAGGTCCAGATATATCCAGTAAGAGTCTGAGAGAAAGACAGAGAGTCTGTACCTGGGGGGTTTACAAGACCCAAAGCACCGATGATGGAGGCCCCTTAAGAAGGGGCTTCATATTCACAGAAGAAATATGGAAAATATGTCTAGAAGGATGAAGGAAAAACAAGGAGAGGAAATGTGACAGAAGTCATTGAATCAGACCTTTCTCAAGGGAGTGGGCAGAAGGATGACATGCAAGGCTGGATGGCAATCAAAGCTGGAAAGGTGGGTACAGTCACTATGATGAACAGTATGGAGGTTCCTTAAAAAACAAAAAATAGAGCTACTATATGATCCTTCGGACTTCCCTGGTGGCTCAGATGGTAAAGCGTCTGTCTACAATGCAGGAGACCCGGGTTCGATCCCTGGGTTGGGAAGATCCCTTGGAGAAGGAAATGGCAATCCACTCCAGGACTATTGCCTGGAAAATCCCATGGACAGAAGAGCCTAGTAGGCTACAGTCCATGGGGTTGCAAAGAGTCGGACACGACTGAGCGACTTCACTTCACTTCACATATGATCCTTCAGTCCCATTCCTGAGCATATATCCAGATAAAACCATCATTCAAAAAGATATACGCACCCCTATGTTCACTGTAGCATTATTTACAATAGCCAGGACATGGTAACAACCTAAATGTCCTAAATCAACAGATGCATGGATAAAGGAGATGCAGTACATATACACAGTGGAACACTGCTGTTGTTTAGTCACTAAGTCATGTCCAGTTCTTTTGTGTCCCCATGGACTGTAGCCCACCAGGCTCCTCTGTCCATGGGATTTCACAGGCAAGAACAGTGGAGTGGGTTGCCATTTCCTTCTCCACGGGATCTTCCTGACCCAGGGATCAAACTTGTGTCTCCTGTATTGGCAGGCAGATTCTTTACCGCTAAGTCACCAGGGAATATTACTCAGCCGAAAAAAGGAACAAAACAGTGTCATTTTCAGAGACGTGAATGGACCTAGAGACTGTCATACGGAGTGAAGTTAAGTCAGAAAGACAAAAAATCATTGAATAATATTGCTTATGTGTGGAATATAGAGAAATGGTAAAGATGAGCATATTTGCAAAGCAGACAAGAGACACAGATGTAGAGTACAAATGTATGGACGGACACCAAGGAGGGAAAAGTGGATGGGATAAATTGGGACATTGGGATCGATATTTATGCACTATTGATACTATGTCTACAATAGATAACTAATGAGAATCTACTGTATAGCACAAGGAACTCTATTCAATGCTCTGTGACCTAAATGAGAAGGAAATCCACAAAAGAGGGGATATATATATATATATATTACAGAAACTAACACAACATTGTAAAGCAACTATATTCCAAAACAAATTAATTTTTTTTAAGGGGAAAATCTTTCCTTGGATTCAGCTACAGAGAGATTCACAGTAACTTTGGCCATTCAGGTTCAGCTGAGCAGGGGGGGCTGGGGGTGGGGGAGGGAGCAGAGAACTCATTTAACGTTGTGATCATTCCAAGAAGCAGGTCTGAAAGAAAAAGCAGAGATAAGGCAAAAATAAGAACAGCTAGATGGGAGGAAGGAAAGGGTTGAGATCAATGGTTTTTGTTTTCCATGAAAGGTGGTAAAAAATGAAGGGTTTAAACAATGTGCCTGAAAAGTTTTGAACTTCAGAGTTAAGAGCACACAGACTGGGGGCGGGGGTTGGGTGGGGCAAAGATGCACAGCTCTTTCATGAAAAAGAACTTAGGCAGGAAGGAGTGTCTGTACGTGGTGGGGAAAAAGGATGGACAAGAAAAGGAGCAATTTCCTCCAGCCTTCTGAAAACTTTAGGAAAAAGGATAGGGTCTGAGGCTCAAAATGTAAAGATGTGTGGCTACTGCTGCTGTTGCTGCTGCTAAGTCACTTCAGTTGTGTCTGACTCTGTGTGACCCCATAGACGGCAGCCCACCAGGCTCCCCCGTCCCTGGGATTCTCCAGACAAGAACACTGGAGTGGGCTGTCATTTCCTTCTCCAATGCATGAAAGTGAAAAGTGAAAGGGAAGTCGCTCAGTTGTATCTGACTCCTAGTGACCCCATGGGCTGTACCCCACCAGGCTCCTCCGTCCATGGGACTTTCCAGGCAAGAATACTGGAGTGGGGTGCCATTGCCTTCTCCGAAAGATGTGCTGCAATTATTGCTAATTATTGCTTTTAAAGTGTGTTCCTTGTTGCTTCTGGGCAAGCTTCTAGAAAGCCTGAGGAGTGTCTGGGGAGGAAAAGAAAAAGGCTATATTTGACTCATTCCTACTGTCAGAGGAGTTTTATTGAAAAGGTTTCATTTTTATTAGTGACTCTGTGCCCCGCAGGAAAAGAGAATATGATAGCCTGGTGCCTTGAAAAGGTGCCCTGGAGGGAGCCCCTGGAATGCCACATCTCTGTGTATCTAGCTAATTTTTCATTCATCTCTGGGCCCTGAAGTGGTTAACAGAGCTTCCCAAAAGTGCCTCGCTTCTACCTAGGGAATAGCTTTTACTCTAGGAGATTCTGACGCAAGGCTAAGTTCATGGAACATGTTGATTTTCATACACTTCAAATGGAGCCTAAATCAGCTGTCAGATATTTACAGGCAATTTTCCTCATTACACAGAACTCTCTGTGATTATTATACTTGGGCAATGCTTGCATTTATTTGCACATAAGCATGTCAAGGTAGGGGGGAAGGCTCCCTGAGCTGGAGCCAGGAATATGTCAAAGCACTCCAGGATTACTCAAGACTGGATGGGATGAAATACTGGGCTTTCCCCCAGAGCTTGTCATCGCCCTTGCTCAGGTACCTCAGCTTACCATGTCCCCCTTGACAGACCCCATACCCCGAAGGCAGAATTGCACTTGTGCTATTTAATAACCTCCATGAGGTCTCAAGACGTACTGATGTGCATTTTTTAAGGGACTCTGGAAAGTTCTGTGTTCAGGTGATAGGAATGCAAAATGAAATGAACCGAAAAAGACACCTCCCAATCCAAACACGGCTGACCAGGGACACCAGACAGATGACTAACAGCCTCAGAAAGAACGGGTCCTTAGAAGCGCTGTGCGAGTCCCTCTTGAGGTCTTGGCAAGTGAGTTAAATGAAAACAAAAGATGAAAATGTTTGCAACAGCTTGTCTTTTATTTTGTGAATTGTGAAACTGGCTAGCAAAAGGAAGGGTATGTTTACCCACCCATTATGGCTAGAAATCACTCCTTTCAAGAGCAAAATTGATACATTTGATGGTGATTTGAGTACAGTAGGCAAGATAACATGATGTAGTAGAGAAAGTTTCCCAGATTTACAGCCTGGCAGATGAGGGTTAAAATGTTGGTTCTGCCACCTACCAGCTAGATGACCCTGAACAAGTTTCTTAGCCATTGAATCTCAGCCTTTTTAACCTATTGAAAATTAACTGAGCTAACAGATAATAGAACAGATAATGAGAAAATATAAGTATGATGAGTAAAGATGGACAAGTACTGTGGCTGGCTTAATAGAGTTGACTCAATAAGCAACATGGGCACGGCAGTCACATGTGAAGAATAGAAGCACAGGCTCGTAGGGCCTGTCCCCAAAGCCTGGGGTAGCCAGCTTTCTCAGCTTTAAAACAGGGCAAGTAGCAGTATTCTTGTAAAGAGTACTGAGGTTATGCTTATGAAGCACTTCCTACAGTATCTCATGCAAAGTTCACATCCAGTAACTGGCAGGTACCATTACTAGGTGGTACCACCTTTCTGTTCCCCTTTCACTGTGCTTATCAGCAACACCATCCATCTCACAGGTCTCTGGCACATGGAGACCTTCATCTCATTCATCTGTTTCCCCCTCACCTATCACAATGCCTCCAACACTGAGATTTAATGGATCCTTATTAAAATCTTGTTGAATATTAAATGAATAAATCCATAAAGTGCTTGTCACTTAGGAGATTGTAACATAAGTGCTTTTTCCTTTCTGACATCAGCCTCCCTTTGGCTGATTTGAATGGCAGAAAATACCATCTCAACTTGTCATACTGTATATTTTTGGAGAAAGGAAAAATGAACCACTTCCATGAACAGCGAAAGGGTTTAGTGAAAGAATTTAAAACCAACAATCTGGTCGATTCTAAGGGTATAAATTAAGCTAGTTAAGCAGTCTTAACCCAGGATATTGGCAAGATAACTATCAGACTCTGGCAGTTTCATTTCTTTATCCTCCTCTAAGGTTAGGAAATAAAAATTTAACCAAGACTTCAGAAGTTTAAAACAGAACCCATGATAACAATAAAATAATTCTAACTAGTTCGGTATGGATTGGAACTCAAGAACAGGGCAATGACTGTCAGCCACGGCTAGGTCCTGTATTGCTAACAGATGGTGAACATTTTCATGGACTTGGGACCAGTTTAGATCAGAGTGAGAATCTTTCCCTCCCCCAACAAGAGGCTCTAATTAGTAGGTAGGACATTAGACCATGTTAAAATTCTGGCTGACATCTTATTTGTTAGTTTTAGATTGAACTCATGCCTGAGGGTGGCTGAATTTGCTTGCTGAAGCACACTCATGCACACGCACACACCAAAAGAGTAACTCTAACTTTCTGTTCTATGGGGATCAAAATAAAGATTTTCAAAGTCTTCTAGAAAAGGGCTCCAAAGATTTGTTGGATATCAAATAGCTCCTTCAAGACAACATTTTGATGAGTTAAGTGTAAATGAATCAGAAACATATGGATTAAGTTTCCCTTGAAATACACAGGGGCTTAAAAATCAAAGAGGAAACAGTGCCTGGCCCAGGGTCTTGCAGGTTGTGCCAAACCCAACACATTTGAGCAGCAGTTCAAGATATTTGAGCGATCCAAGGACGAGGCTGGCCTGACCTACGACTAGTTCCTACCGTATTGAAATAGGGAACATAAGTCATGCCATTTATACTGCATTATTACTAAAAATTCCTCCTTACTTGTGGTTGAAAATTAGCTAAACCAAGCCTTACCAAAGGAAAACCCTATAAATGGTGTCTGCAGCACAGAAAGCTCTCCAAAGGCTAAAAGAGCAAGTTCACAATGTTCTCAGACAGTGTAACTGTTACTGTCTGACAGTGCAATAAAAGTTGGGCATTAGCATCGGACCAAAAACTGCTTCACAGTGGCATAACTTGAGATTTTCTCTTCAGAAATTCTCCACCATATTGCCAGAAAGGATACACTGGAATAAAGAGCAATTATTTTAAAGATAAGTCAGACATTAATCAGCATTTCCAATCACTCCTATTTGCTATAGATAGTGGATTTTAAAAACTTCTAATTGGTTAATCAGTAAATTGCCGACATAGGAAACTTACATTTGAATCTCATCACAGGAGACACATGCCCCAAATAGATTTTATCAGTTAAACACATAAATGCTAAGTCTAATTTTAATTTAGGTAGCTCTTAAAATTAGCCTGCTTTTATCACTTGTGATAAATAATGAAATCTTAATATAAACTATTTTTGAAGATTTACCAATCTGGTGTTGACCAATCATATAACTAAATCCAGAAGTAAGCAAGATGATATAGATTTATAGATCTACGTGAAAAGGAGGAGTGCCATTATTCACATTATCATATGTATGGTTTATTTTTTATTTTTTAAAATTTATGTATATTTTTATTGAAGGATAATTGCTTTACAGAATTTTGTTGTTTGCTGTCAAACCTCAACATGAATCAGCCATAAGAATACATATATCCCCTCCTTCCTGAACCCCACTCCCATCTTCCTCCCCATATCACCCCTCCAAGTTGATGCAGACCCCTGTTTGAATTTCCTGAGGCATACAGCAAATTCCCATTGGCATCTATTTTACACATGGTAATGTAAGTTTCTAAGTTATTATTTCCATACATCTCACCCTCTCCTCCTCTCTCCCCATGTCCATAAGTCTATTCTCTCTCTGTTTCTCCATTGCTGTGCTGTGAATAAATTCTTCAGTACCATTTTTCTAGAGTCTGTATATGCATTAGAATATAATATTTATCTTCCTCTTTCTGACTCACTTCACTCTGTATAATAGGTTCTAGGTTCATCCACCTCATTAGAACTAGCTCAAAGGTGTCCCTTTCTATGGCTGAGTGATACTCCATTGTGTATACGTACCACAACTTCTTTATCCATTCATCTGTCGATGGACATCTAGGTTGCTTCCACCTTCTAGATATTGTAGAGAGTGCTGCAGTGAACAATGGGATACATGTGTCTTTTTCAGTTTTGGTTTCCTCAGGGTAATATGCCTAGGAGAAGGATTGCTGGGTCATATGGTGGTTTTACTCCTAGTTTTTTAAGGAAGCTCCATACATTCTTCCATAGTGGCTGTATCAAGTTACATTCCCACCAACAGTACAAGAGTGTTCCCTTTTCTCCACACCCTCTCCAGCATTTATTGTTTGTAGACTTTTTAATGATTACCATTCTGACCAGTGTGAGATGATATCTCATTGTAATTTTGATTTGCATTTCTTTAATAATGAGTGATGTTGAGCACCTTTTCATGTGTTTGTTAGCCATCTGCATATCTTCTTTGGAGAAACGTTTAGGTCTTTTTCCCTAAATGTTTGTTTAGGTCCTTTTTGATTGGTTTGTTTATTTTTCTGGTATTCAGTTGTATGAGTTGCTTGCATATCTTGGAAATTAATCCTTTGTCAGTTGTTTCATTTGCTATTGTCTTCTCCCATTCTGACGGTTGTATTTTCACCTTGGTTATAGTTTCCTTTGCTGTGCAAAAGCTTTTAAGTTTAATTAAGTCCCACTTGTTTATTTTTGTTTTTATTTCCATTACTCTAGGAGGTGGGGTCATAGAGGATTTTGCTTTCATTTATGTCATTGAGTGGCCTGCCTATGTTTTCCTCTAATAGTTTTATAGTTTCTTGTCTTGCATTTAGATCTTTAATCCATCTTGAGTTTATCTTTGTGTATGGTGTTAGGAAGTGTTCTAATTTTATTCTTTTGCATGTAGCTGTCCAGTTTTCCCAGCACCACTGAAGAGACTGTCTTTGCCCCACTGTATATTCTTGCCTTATTTGTCAAAAATAAGGTACCCATAGGTGCATGGGTTTATTTCTGGGGTTACTATCTTGTTCCATTGGTCTATATTTCTGATTTTATGCCAGTACCATACTGTCTTGATGACTGTAGCTTTGCAGTATAATCTGAAGTCTGGAAGGTTGATTCCTTCAGCTCCATTTTTCTTTCTCAAGACTGCTTTAGCTATTCAGAGTCTTTGTGTTTCCATATGAATTGTGAAATTTTTTGTTCTAGTTCTGTGAAAAAATGTCATTGGTAGTTTGATAGGGATTGCATTGAATCTGTAGATTGCATTTGGTAGTATAGTCATTTTCACAGTATTGATTCTTCCTACTCAGGAACATGGAATATCTATCCATCTTTCCAACCAATAAGTCATTATCAGTGGGGAAAAGTCCTTTCAGTACATGATGTTTGTACAGTACAACAAGTTACAGCTAGCCACATTGCCGTCACAGGCCATTACTGTGATGCAAAGATTTCTGTGCAGCCAAATACATAGACACAAAACAGTGGGACCACACAAGCAACAAAAGAGGTACTGTTGACCTTGACTTAGAAGTCAGTAATTGTTTTGGGGGCTGAAGCAGAGGGAAAATAGATGTTAACAAAAGATAGAAAGCAGGGAAGAAGTACAGTGGAAAATTGTGATTGGGGCTCCTTTAAATAGTCATAATGAGAAATTTTCCATTCTTGAGGAGTTTAGAGACTTACTCTTATAAAAGAGTAAGAACAAAAAGAAATATTGTTTCAGGCATTGTGTTAGAGTACTGTTTATAGTGAATCTTGAATTTGGGTAGTGTCAGCCCTACTACTTGTCCCTCAACAGGTATTGACTATTCTGAGGCTTTTGTGTCTTCACAAAAACTTTAGAATCAATTTATCAATATCCACAGAATAATTTGCTAGGATTTTAAGTGAAATACTGAACCTATAGATCAACTTGTGAAGAACTAATATTTTGATAATATGGAGGCATCCTATTCATGAACATGCAATATCTTTCTATTTAGTTTTTTTATCATCAGAATTTTGAGGTTTTCTCATAGGTCTGGCACATATTCTGTTAGACCTATACATAAGTGTTTCATTTTGGAAGGGAGGTGCTGAGATAAATGGTATTGTGCTTTTAATTTTAAATTCCACGTGTTCCTTGCTGGTACATAGGAAAGAGAAGATTTTTTAATATTAGCTTTGTATATTGCAATGGTGCTATAATCATGTGTAATAGCAGGAGTTCTTTGGCCAATCTTTTGGATTTTCTACATAGCTGGAAGAGCTGATGACAACAGGGTCAGAATTCAGTATTCACCCATTGAAAGGAACAGAAGGGCTTTGGCAGCATTTCTTTGACAGAGGATGAGGAAGGACGGAAACTTTCTTGACACAATGGGAAGCATCACTTAGAAGGAACCAGCTAGACTGGGGGAGAAACTGTTCTAGGAAGCCTGAGACTTGACCAAGTGAACCCATATGGAAGGTCTTTAGAATATCAGTGGAACTGGAAGATATAATTAGTAATGTGGAAGACCAAGCTGAAAAACTAAGAGAAGTTGACTATTTAAAAGGATAGGCAGGAGAGATCTCATGGGGGGAAAAAAGACCCATATAAAATAGAAAGAAAGCAGAGGTACCAAAGAAAAAGCACCCTCCTGTCCTAGAGAAGGACCTGAATTTGAATACTTAAAGAATCCATTGCCTATCAATAAGAATGCACACAGGCCAACTTTCAACTACTACTACTAAGATACACTCATATGTATATTTCTAAATATATATGTCACTGTGTGTGTGCTAAGTCGCTTCAGTTATGCCCAACTCTGCATAACCCTGTGGACTGTAGCTTGCCAGGCTTCTCTGTCCGTGGGATTCTGTCAGTATCTGACCCCAATACCATATCAAAGTCTTTAAGCTAGCCGTAGGGTCCATGATTTTCTCTGCCATTTTCTTGACAAGGCTTGTTGTTTTCCTTGGCTTTCTGGGGGAGATGGCTCATATCAGTCTTGGATATCCTTTCAAAACTTGATCCCACCTGTAAGACATCTCGTAGAAGTTCTTGGAATGTTCCATCACTTAGAGGGACTCACATAAACTTACAACACTGAAACAACTATGATGATGTTAATGATGTTGGTTTTACTTTTCCCTCATTGTAAAAGCTCTTTGGGAAATAGTTTATTTTGGGATAGGGGAGGAAAAGGTTAAATGTCATCCAATTTTGCAGCCATCTATTTGATCTTTGTAGGGTTTCCCAGGTGGCTTGGTGATAAAAAATCTGTCTGCCAATGAAGGAGACAGAGGAGATGCAGGTTCAATCCCTGGGTCAGGAAGATGCCCCTGGAGGAAGAAATGACAACCAACTCCAGCATTCTTGCCTGGACAATCCCATGGACAGAGGAGTCCAGCAGGTTACAGTCCATGGGGTCACAAAAAGTTTGACATGACCTAGGACACATACATGCATTTGATCTTTGTACAACATTTCCTTTTAAGTCCTTGGGTATTATGAAGAAAATGTCACAGCCAAGACAATGGAAAGTAGATCAGTTCAAAGTCTGCTTTTTCTGTAATATCTGTCTCACAATGGATTGGCACAGCTCATTGCCCACTTGTAAAGAATCACTCCATGATGACAACTGGTCACTGGTTATTTGGCTCAGGTTTTGCCGAGGATGAGTTCTGGACAATACACTGGATATACAAAAAGCAGCCTCTTATCTTTCTCTGATCTATCTGGAATGAGAGTTCAAATATTCCCAAGGTGTCAATGGCAAGATCATTTTACACAATGTTTCTGGCTGCCTTTTAAAAGTTCTGCCAAGTTTTGCTTTGTTTTGTTTCAGTGACACCATTGTAGTTAATGGAATATTGTTATGAATTAAAAATAGGGCTTGACCTGAAGGCCAAAAGCTGAAATTCTGATAGCAAAAGTCCACCAGACTACCAAATCTCTTGAAAATTGTGAGACATTCTTGTGAAAAATCCAGATTCCAGAAAGTCTCAAAATATCCAACCTTCATACCAGAGAATGTACTCTGAAGATATTTTCTATGCAAAAAAACTGTAGTTTAAAAAGAAGTATAAAATATTTTAGAGTTTTCAGCTGTTATTATAACATTGATAAGCTATGGTTGTATGCTTACAGAAAATATACTAACACAAAGGGCCCAAAGACCCTTTTGGTTGTCTGAAAATGACTTTTTGGGTGGAGCTGAAAACTCAGTCCCTGTAGTATATATTACTGTTTCTAGTTCTTTCATTCTGAGAAACACAGACCTGGGCTCTTCTCTTTTGTCCACTGCAGTTGCCCTGTGTGGACAGCTCTCATGGTGCCTCTCCATATCCTCTCTACTACAAATATTTCTAGCTTCCTTCAGTTTTTTCCACCCTCCTAATTATGCTAGCTACCTTCCATAAGATCAGCTATTACTTGTCAATATCCTTCCTAAAATTGGGGACTCCCCAGACATGAATGTAATGCTTCTGATTTGGTCTTCTTAGACCATAGTTAAGCACACAAAGTTAAGCTTCTAGATCATGGCAAATAGATGTGGAAACAGTGACAGACTTTATTTTGGGGGGCTCCAAAATCACTGCAGACAGTGACTGCAGCCATGAAATTAAAGACTCTTGCTCCTTGGAAGAAAAGCTATGACCAACATAGCATATTAAAAAGCAGAGACATTATTTTACCAACAAAGGTCCATCAGGTCAAAGCTATCATTTTCCCAGTAGTCATGTATGTATGTGAGAGTTGAACTATAAAGAAAGCTGAGTGCCAAAGAATTGATGGTTTTGAACTGTGGTGTTGCAGAAGACTCTTGAGAGTCCCTTGGACTGCAAGGAGATCCAAACAGTCCATCCTAAAGGAAATCAGTCCTGAATATTCATTGAAAGGACTGATGCTGACGCTGAAACTCCAATACTTTAGCCACCTAATGCGAAGAACTGACTCATTGGAAAAGACCCTGATGCTGGGAAAGATTGAAGGCGGGAGGAGAAGGGGATGACAGAGCATGAGATGGTTGGATGGCATTACTAATGCGATAGACATGATTTTGAATAGGATCAAGGAGTTAGTGATGGACAGGGAAGATTGGCAGGCTGCAGTCCATGGAGTCCAAAAGAGTCGGACATGACTGAGAGACTGAACTGACTGACTGATCATATACTAAGGCAACTTACTATAGTTTAGAGTCAGGTTCTACTCTGAAAGGGTTCCATAAATAATACACTGGGTTATGACTTGTTACTTAGCATAGAAAGCCTAAAATTACCATTAGAGCATGTTACCAAGGAATGATGCTATAAAATTTCTTACCTGTTCACTTTGCTTCCCCCCCCACCCCAGTTTTCTTTATTTATTCTTTTGCTCTATTTTAGTTCCTAAAATACTGTCTATTTAGCCTTTCTTGGTTAAGAGTCCACCTGCAATGCAGGAAACTGCCTGCAAAGCAAGAGATCCCAGTTTGATCCCTGGGAAAATCCTCTTGAGAAAGAAATGGCAACCCACTCCAGTATTAGAGACCCAGGTTCGATCCCTGGGAAGATCCTCTGGAGAAAGGGTAGCAAGAATTGGACACAGCTTAGCAACTAAACCACCACATATTGTCTGTTTGCTCCCCTAATGATGACCAAGGAGGCCCATTAGTCCTACTAACTGTTGGAAATCTTCACCCTTGGAAATCATATCAGGGCTAAATTTTGTCACTAAAAATTTCACTGACCAATGGGGCTTTCCTGGCCACAAACACTTGGTTATCAAGCCAGCATTGTGGAACAGTCTTGAACCTGTTTAAAGATGCTTTGTCTTCACAGTTATGAACTTCATCGAAAATAAATAAATCAGTATATTTTAGAATTTTCAAAGTAAGGATTTTTGCCTTTCACAATATAGCCATTCAAACTCCTTTTAGCACCGCAGTTGGGGATATTTTGAACTAATCAAACACTGGAATGACATTAAACAGTTTAAAAGACCATGAGTATAGTAGCAGCTGAACAGTGTATTACTGCTTTTTTCCCAAAGGTCCACATGTGTGAAAATATTTACTTTCATTTTAACCATTCTTTCTTGAGACTCTGTGGAATTTGTGAGCTTTGAGACACAAAGGAAGGGAAAGAGAAGTAAACAGTTTCCTCAGCATGTCAAAAGCTGACTATTCTGGAACCATATTTCCCCCTCGGGTGACAACTAAAGTTTTTTACTGAGAACCTTCAGTGAGTGAAAGAGCAGTTAAACCATCTCACTTTTGCAATTGTCACTTATTTCCGAGATCACACCATGTGGTAATTCTAAAACCTCTGAATGGAAATTGCTGCCATCATTTGAGGTCATTCTGTAATTCCTCTTAAGTCTTCAGCAGCACCTTCAGATGCCCATCTTTCATAATTCTATATCAACAGTCCCATGAATGGCAGAACTAGATAACATGTCCCCAAATAAGGAAATCCAAGAAGGGTGATTGTCTGCAAGCTTGGCTAATTCCAGAGACATCTATTGGCTCCAGACATGCGAACCTTCATCCTTCCCCATTCCAAGCCAGCAACCATCTTGTTGAAGAGGAAGTAGCTTTGTGACAAAGGGTTACAATGTCTCATCTATAATGATTAACACAATGTGAGCCTTTAAAATGTACACGTAGGTTTCTGTATGTCAAAACTGGAACTTTTGCCACAGCATCACAAATTCAGAAGAAAAAGATTAGTGACAAACAAATTTGGAGCGAGTTTAAAATATTGAAAATGTTTCTAAAGTTACGCTGAAATATTTTTCACTTAGTCAGTTATCAACATCGACTGCCTGTGTTGAGTAATTTAACCAAAGTCAAACTTGCATAAAACATTTCCTGTGTTCAGCATAGATGACCCTATATTCTGCTTTCTAGTTTTGCTTTTCACAAAATCAATTCTCATTCCATCCTCAGGCTTCCTTCGCTGGGAGACAACACAGGGGGCTCCCCCTTCTGGTTGAACTGGTACCCAGTTTGGAGAGGGAATTGCTGTGGTAGCAAGGATTCTGAAGCAGTAGGGCCTTGAGGACACTTCCAAAGATGGGGAGCTTGAATATGTGAAGTGGAAAGAAGTCTGAAGAAGAAGGTGCCGCTTTATCTCCATTCATCACCCTGTCTTAATCAACCTTTACCTTTCCCATACAGTCAAAGCCGAGCGGCCTACCACCCTCCCTGATCCTAGGAGGTAGCTCAGAACCACATGGTTTCCGGGGCTGGGAATTACCTATTGGGTTCAATAAACAGAGAAAACACGGACTTTGGTTAAGTAAAGATTATATTGCAGATTCTGGTTAAATTTTCACATATATTAGCTTTTCTAGTGTTCATCACAACTCCAAGAAGTGCATGATGTAAGATGTGCTTACAGAGAATAGCCTAGTGTAGTGGGTAAGCTTACAAGTTCTAGAGCAGGACCACCAGGAAGAAGATGCGTGAACTGGGGATATTACTTCACCTCTCAATGACACAGATTGCTCCTCTGCGGAAGTGTCATCCTCACTCTTTACCCCCACTTTACAGACAAGGCAACAGAGACTGAAGATTTCTCTCATAGTCAGATGAAGAGTAAGTGCTGAAAGTTGAAGTGGCATCTATAGTTGTTCTTCTACTGCTAGGACACTATCAGATGGCTCAAACAGAAAGTGATAGTTGTCTGTAGATTTAGGTTAGTGGTTCCTAAGGTAGGTAAGGCCTTCCTGAGAAAGGTAAGGCCCAGACCAGTTAGAAGTTCACTGCAACTGTGACAGCCTATGTGGGGCTTCCTACTTCAAGGGTAGAGTGGTTGAGAGGGAGGATGGGATGGATGTACAAAATGATTTGGAAAATGAACCAATAAAATGTGATAATTGGGTGGGTCAGGAGCATGGAAGAGATTGTGAACAAAAGGAAAATCTCAAAATTGTGGTTTTTCCAACTGGAAAATGGTTTATAATAACTTTTAGAGTTCTCATTAAAAAGTGAAGAATATATATGAGACCCCTAGCACACTGCCTGGCAAAGCAGGGACCCAGTGAACTGTAGTTGTAGGTAAATATAAAAGAACAAACCTAACAGTGAATAAGAATTATTAGAAAGAAGGACTCTTCTGGGTATATGAGTGTACATGTGTACATCAGTGAAAAATAGCACCAAGGATTCAGCATTAAAACCACAAAAGGCTTATTTTAACAATACTGATGTCGGTTCTTGACAATATGGGAGGAGTTTTTTTTCCCCAGAAAAGCTCCATGCTTGACAAAACAACAAATTAGACTGAAGAAAATAGAAATTTGGCATAAAAATAATAAATATGGCATTGGATACACAGGATTTTTAAAAGACATTAAACAAAACTTTTAGAAGGAATTGACTTTTAAACTAAATATATTGATGTTAAAATCTTACCCCAATAGACAGTCCACCAAAAGTCAACCTTTCTGTTTTTAGAAAATCTGACTGCATTGACACCAAGGTTGGCTGGGGAAGATTCTCCTCCATAATTTTTCTTTATTTAGCTGATACCTCATTTTAACTTTCTGAACTGGCCCCAACTACTTGAAATTGAGTGTGTTTTAGACTGTATTTTCCCTTGCTCCATTGTGCCTTGTCTTGGAAAAAAAAAAAAAAAAACGATTGCATATAAAGTGAGTTCTGTCTCTCTGACCTTTTCAAAAATTATGGGCATACTTCAGGGCCCTCTTTGCTGAGAGGGTAGAGCCTGCTCTGCTTTCTTCTCCCTCTAAGCCCTCCATCTGCCCACATGGACACTGTAGGGGGGATGGTTATTGAACGTTCCTTTTGGTTAAGAGTACTGGACTGCATCATGCAAAGAGTGCTCAAATATAAAACTGCTAGGCCGCAAACTGCCAGGGAAAACCACTGATGGTGGAGGATTGCCATATTACAATGTCAAGAGCAACGCCCCGGCCCCTCGTTGCCAACCCTCTCTATGCCACATTGCAGGAATCTCTAGGACAAAAGTTTTGCGGATCTTAACAGAGCCTGCTACTTACTGCTGAGTGAGTGGGGCTTCTTGAACTTATCCTGGGTTTGCAGACATTGATTTCATAATGCTTCTGCCTCACACCCCCTACTCCCCTTTAAAAATGAGTCATCCACAGAATAAAATATAACCAGCTGTCTGGAATGTAAGAACACGAGTTATTATATTATGATGAGCTCCAAGACGCAGAGAGGAAAATGGGAGCTATGTACTTTCAGTTCGTATCTTTGTCCTTCAGGCCTTTCCTTCTCTCTGTCTCCAGTATCTCTTCTTAGTGTGAACTCAGTGAGTGCTCAGGCCCAAAGCCAATTATATTTAGCCTCTATTTAGCTCTAAGGAAGCCTGTCTGTTTTTCCGAGTCTGTGAACTTCATTTCCCTTCCAAATCCTCTCTTAGAAGCTCCTGGATGTATATGGCAGCATGGCTATATGGTTTTCCTGGACCAGAGGTTTCCCTGTTTCCCATTAGAAGAGTGACTTGTTTTCCAGGGACAATTTCCATTTATGCCTATTGTCCTGATGTGGTTACTGACAGTGGTCCCTTTTAGTCTCAAAGGTATTGGCTTGGATGATAGACTCTGTGATCACTTTCTTCATAAGGCTTCTTATCAGTTTTCAAACTTCTGTGGGGAGGAAATAGTGGAAGATATTTACTGAGATCCTGCTTCCTGGCAGAATAGAACAAGGTTTCATATGCAAGCACCTCATGTAAAACTCTTACAAGTCTGTGCTTTGGGTTAATATCATCACCATTTTTCAAATGAGGAAGCAAAAGTCCAGAAAGGTGAAATAACTGACCTGAGAACACTCAGACAGCTCCTAGAAGAGCTGGTTTTTGTGGACTAAGCCTTTCTTAATTCACAGACTGTTCCTTCCACAGATCTTCAGCCCCATTGTCACCCTAGTCATCAGGGATCCATGGCCAGACACATCCTTTCTCTTTTTGTTACTCTCATTTCTGCTGTTCCTCCAGTCCTGGAAGACAACCTTGGAAATATTCTTTTCCTTCCCTTCATTTCTGTAACCTGTGGTACATAAAACACAGTGACGCAAATAGAGTTCTGTCTGCCAAAGAAGATCTGAAGAAGTTGATCAGGGAACTCCTAGTTGGAAGCAAGGCTGCTATCTACTCTCCAGCAGTCACTTTGCTCCCCGAACTAAGGAAGGTCCACAAAGGAAATTTTGAAACCCAGACCCTTGGCAATATCAACAGAGGGTGGCAAGGACCCGTAACAGGTGATGCACCATGAATAGTGGGAATGTAATTTAAGTCATTTCCCCCTAACTTCATCTGGAAACCAAGAGTAGAGCCTATTAGTTGTTGTTGTTCAGCCATTCAGTTGTGTCTGGCTCTTTGAGACCCCATGGACGGCAGCACGCCAGGCTTCCCTGTCCTTCATCATCTCCGAGAGCTTGCTCAAACTCATGTCCATTGGTAATGTTATCCAACCATCTCATCCTCCATCATCCTCTTCTCCTGCCTTCAGTCTTTTCCAGCATCAGGGTCTTTTCTAATGAGTCGGCTCTTGGCACCAGGGGGCCAAAGTATTGGGGCTTCAGCTTCAGTATCAGTCCTTCCAATGAATATTCAGAATTGATTTCCTTTAGGATTGACTAACTTGATCTTGCATTCCAAGGGACTCTCAAGAGTCTTCTCCAACACCACAGTTCAAAAGCATCAATTCGTTGACACTCAGTTTTCTTTATAGTCCAGTTCTCACACCCATACATGACTACTGAAAAAACCATAGCTTTGTTGACAAAGTAATACCTCTGCTTTTTAGTACACCATCTAGGTTTGCCATAGCTTTTCTTCCAAGGATCAAGTGTCTTTTAATTTCATGACTGCGATTACCATCTGCAGTGACTTTGGAGCCCAAGGAAGTAAGTCTGGCAGCTAAGAGAGCTCTAACTTACACAATGTGACTCTCTGTGTCTATATCTGACTCTTTGTGTCTCTCTATATACACACACTCATAGGAAATGTGTGATATTTTTATTTGTGTATATGTTTTTTTGGTGTGCTGTGCTGAGTCACTCAATCCTGTCTGACTTTTTGTGACCCCATGGACTGTAGCCTGCAAGGGTCCTCTGTCCCTGGGGATTCTCCAGGCAGGAATACTAAGAATGGGTGCCATGCCCTACCTCCAGCGGATCTTCCCAACCCAGGGATCGAATCCAGGGCTCTTGCATTGCAGGTGGATTCTTTACTGTCTGAGCCACCAGGAAATCCCATGAATACTGGAGTGAGTAGATCATTCCTTCTCCAGGGGATCTTCTCAACCCAGGAATCAAACCAGGGTCTCCTGTATTGCAGGTGGATTATTTACCAGCTGTGCTACCAGGGAAGGTCCATATATATTCTTAATAAACAGTAAATACTGAGCTCTCATTCTGTAACCTGCTTTCTCAAGCAATAATAAATTTTAGGTATGCTTCTATATTTGCAAAAATAGACTCACCTCACTCCTTGAATCCACTGCCGAGCAGCCCACAGAATGCAGGTCATGCAATTTATCTGGACTCTCCTCTCTTTGCTGAAGGAAAAGTTTAAGTTGTTTGACCACCTCCTCCTACCACAGGACACCTTGAACTGAAATACAAATGATCATCGGGGAGAAAATCCTTGCAACATATATAACAAGGTGCAACATATGGCATGTTTCTGGATTATGATCCAGAATTATATAAAGAACTCCTCCAGAACGACAAGCAAAAGGCAAAAGGACAAAAGAATAAAAGGGGGGAAAATGGGCAGAGGTTGTGGAAAGGCACTTCAGAGAAGAGGGGAAAAAAGGTCAATGATCATATAGAAAAACATTCTCCCTTCCCAGCAAAAAAGGGATCTACAAAGTCAAACCATAAGAGAACACTTTTCCTACACTGTGTGTGTGTGTGTGTGTGTGTGTTAGTCGCTCAGTCATGTCCGACTCTTGACAACCCCATGGACTGTAGCCTACCAGGCCCCTTTGTCCATGGGATTCTCCAGGCAAGAATACTGGAGTGGGTTACCATTCCCTTCTCCAAAAATTTCCTACACTAACTTGTCAGAAATGAAAATGCTTAATGGTCTCTAGGGTAGATAGAACAAAGAAGGTTTTCTCAAACCCTCCTGGTAGGAGCACAGATAGACAAAACGCTGCATTTTAAATATGACCCCCAAGGACCTAGGAAGCCAACTGGCCGTGGAGTCACAGCTCCTTCCATATCCATGTCCCCTGCCAGGCTGGGGCTTTGCACTGTGGCGGGTGGGGGGCAGTGAGCCTGGATCAGTATAGAGGCAGATATCAAACATCCCTATACCAACTGGGACACCTGCTTTCCTCTCAACCTTAAGCCCTGCTGGCCACAGCTAATCACTCCTCATTCCTTCCCCCCAGGATAGAATTGATCTCCAGATTCCTTTGCAGTCCCTCATGATTTAGCTTCTGTGCACCTCTCTCTGACTCCACTCCTTCCCTGACAGTTCAAGAGAGTAAGGCGATAGCTCCTGGTTTGTTATCTATTTTATATACTGTAGTGTGTATATGTAATTTCTGAAACCCTTAGTTCATTCTCCCTCACCCCCACCTTTTTCCTTTGGTAACCATAAGTTTGTTTACTAGGCCTGTAAATCTGTTTCTGTTATGCAAATAAGTGCATTTGTATTATTTTCTTTTAGATTCTGCATATAAGTGATATCATCTAATATTTGTCTTTCCCTGTCTGCCTTCACTTAGTTTGATAATCTGATAATCTCCAGGTCCAATATGTTGTTGCCAATGGCATTATTCATTCATTTTACTGGCTGAGTAATATTCTACTGTATATAAGGATCTACTGTATAGCACAGGGAACGCTGTTCAATATTCTGTAATAACCTAAACAGGAAAAGAATTTGTGAAAGGATAGATACATATATATGTATAACTGAATTATTTTGTTGTACACCTGAAATTAACACATTGTAAATCAACCATAGTCCAATATAAAATAAAAATTAACAGCAACAAATGAGAGTAAGGCAGGAACTCTCAACCCTGACTGCCTGAGCTTAAGTCCCACCAAGGACCGCTTTGTCTGACTTGCTTCCATTTTCTACTTAATAATCTTGGAGTACCTGCCTCTCAGGTGGTGGTGGTCACAAGATGAAATGGACCATTATAGTCTTGGAAGAGGGCCTGGCAGGAGTAAGTGAATGACAAGTTAAAAATTATCATGAATGGTCTGAAGTCTACCTATGAGCAAGGATTAAATTTCTCAGTCACTCAGTTGTGTCTGACTCTTTGAGACCCCACAGACTATAGCCTGCCAGGCTCCTCTGTCCATGGCATTTTCCAGGCAAGAATGATGGAGTGGGTTGCCATTTCCTTCTCCAGGGGAAACTTCCTGACCCTGGGATTGAACCTGCATCTCTTTCATTGGCAGGTGGATTCTTTACTACTAAGATACGTGGGAAGCCCAAGGTTTAAATTATTTCCCAAGAAACTCCTAATCCCCCCAACCCATTTTTCCCTTGAATAAAGCCAGATGCAGTGGGAGCTGGAGATGGGGGTGAGCACCAATGGGAGAGGATGCCAGGTATGTTTCCACTCAGCCCAGGCACAGGGTTCTCACTGCTTTTCCTAGGAAGTTACAGCTTTCTTTAAAAAAATATGACTAATTTTATGTATGTGTTGGACCAAGAAATATCAAAAAGGACTTATGAGTCATATACTCAGCAGTTTAGATATGTGAAGTATTTGTTGAATGCACTGCACAATGAACAGATACTTGGGAGAGGGCACAAAATTCTTTAAAATAAGGGAAAATGGATTTGCTAAAAGATGCTTACTCCTTGGAAGGAAAGTTATGACCAACCTAGATAGAATATTAAAAAGCAAAGACATTACTTTGCCAACAAAGGTCCATCTAGTCAAGGCTATGGTTTTTCCTGTGGTCATGTATGGATGTGAGAGTTGGACTGTGAAGAAAGCTGAGAGCCAAAGAATTTATGCTTTTGAACTGTGGTGTTGGAGAAGACTCTTGAGAGTTCTGGACTGCAAGGAGACCCAACCAGTCCATTCTAAAGGAGATCAGTCCTGGGTGTTTGGAAGGAATGATACTAAAGCTGAAACTCTAGTACTTTGGCCACCTCATGCGAAGAGTTGACTCATTGGAAAAGACTCTGATGCTGGGAGGGATTGGGGGCAGGAGGAGAAGGGGATGACAGAGGATGAGATGGCTGATGTGTATAAGAGACAGGAAAAAACCATAGCCTTGACTAGAGGGACCTTAGTCGGCAAAGTAATGTCTCTGCTTTTCAACATGCTATCTAGTTTGGTCATAACTTTTCTTCCAGGGAGGAAGCGTCTTTTAATNTCACTGACTCAATGTACGTGAGTCTAGGCTTGGCGTGCTGCAATTCATGGGGTCGCAAGGAGTCGGACATGACTGAGCGACTGAACTGAACTGAACTGAAAAGATGTAGATAAACAGCAACAGGAGATGAAAAAGTTATAATAAACGAGAAGAAGCAAAGGTCTGCGTCAAAGTTTAGTGACTGACACTAAAAGAAAACAAATATTCGCTGAACATTTGCTGAGTGTCAAGGATGAACTAGACAAGTTTATAAATGTAGTGTTAACCATTACCGCTCTGAAGCCCTTATTGCCAAACCTATTTTTCCTTTTCACCTTTGTTGTTGTTGTTTTTATGAAGGAAAAGATTTACCAAAGATTCAGATTGTTAAATTGATTTAAAAGAGGGCATTGGACTGAATCTATTCTAATACCTTATCATCAGCCTATATAAGCAAACTAAAGTCTAAGCCTGAACTCTCAAGGTTAATAAATCAAAACAATGGAATATTAGTCAGCCATAAAAAGACACAAAATTGGGTCATTTGTAGAGATGTAGATGGACCTAAAGTCCCTCAAATGGGGTGAAATATATCAGAAAGAGAAAAACAAATATATATTGGCATATGTATATGGAATCTAAAAAATTGGTGCAGATGGACTTATTTCCAGGGCAGGAATGCAGCTGTAGACAACAGACATGTGGGCACAGTGGAGGAAGGGGCGGGGAGGCAAACTAGGAAGTAGCAGATTGCTAGGATTGTTTGTTAGCTGCTCAATCATGTCCGCCTCTTTGTGAGTCCATGAACTGTAACTCACCAGGCTCTTCTGTCCATGGAATTCTCCAAGCAAGAATACTGGAGTGGGTAGCCATACTCTTCTCCAGGGGATCCTCCAGACCCAGGGATCGAACCCAGGTCTCTTACATTGCAGGCAGATTCTTTACCATTTGAGTTACCTGGGAAGCCCCATACATACACTATCATGTGTAAAATAGATAGCTAGTGGGAACCTGCTGTATAGTACAAGAAACTCAGCTCAGTGCTCTGTGATGACCTAGATGGGTGGGATGGGGTGGGGGTCCAAGAGAGAGGGAACAAATGTAAACATATAGCTGATTCACTTAGTTGTACATCAGAAACTAGCACAACATTCTAAAGCAATTATACTAAAACAAAACAAACAAACAAAAAACGTAAGGACCTCCCATCACCAGCAACCAACTAGGCTTTCCTAAGTAAGTCAACCCCGTGTGCTAAATCAGTCAAATAATTTCCTTGCTTTATTTCATCTTCTCTAAAAGTCTTTCCCTTCACTCCTGCTGGCTGAGTGTTCCTAACCACTTCTGGTTAGGCACTGCCCAATTCAAATCAATTTTGTCTCCAAAAAACTTTAAACATATTAATATGTCTCTATTTATCATATAACAGTTCTAGTGTCAGAAGAGGGATCCAAAGGAAACCTGATGACCCCTGGGAATAGTAAGCAATGAGCAAACAAAAGGTACCTTCCGACCTATTGTACTCACGATTTTCACTGCATCTAGGAGTCCCAGGTAAACCCTTCTCAGATGTCCCAATTCCACAGGTTTTGCATTTATGCAATCTCAGACTTTATTTGAGCATTCATTTTACCTCAGTCCAGAGCTGAACCGAGTCTGACATAAATTGAATGGGGTCCAGGGTGAGACCTCAGTTAAATTTTTGTTAAAAAATAAAAAAGAAAGAGAGAAAGAGAAATGGGTTCCTCTGAGTGCAAAGAGCTGGGAGTCTTCCATCTTGGACTCTGGCTAACTAGTTGTGTAACATTTATGGGCCCAGACCTCTGTCTGAATAATTAGGTTAACTTTACCAAAGATAATCTTGAATTACAGAGGCCACAGTGGGAGACGTTTAGCCCTGATAAGCTTATCCATTGATGAAAGGTGCCCTAGAGAGAAAAAAAGTCCCAGTTATGTAAAGGGAAAATAATTTTTCCTCTCACAATTTCTGGTAATACAGATGGGACCCATTGGGATACCCTGCTCACACTGGAGCCTGCAGTCAGGATCCTGGGAAAACCGGTAGAAGCTGGGGAAGGGTGAGAATTTTTTTAAAAAACAGATCTATATCTGTTGCGCCCAGTCAAGAGAGAAAGGTAAAATTTCACATTATCCTTTCCTTTCCCAGTGAAGACTGTGAGTTTGGTTCCAGGATACTCACTGATTGTGGATCTTCCCCTCCCAGAGACAGCTATTGTTTTCTTGTTTGTCTTGTTGCATGTCCTGGGGATTGGCTTGACTTTCTGCCTGCTTGGAGCACACTGGCTGTCAGTTCTTACAAGTCCAGGCATCTCAACCATCATGCTGGAGACCCTGAAATATGACCAGATAGAAATGTGAGTTGCACCCATTTTCAGCTAGCAGCTCCTGAAGGTTGGCAGCTCCCATGGGAATTGTTTAAATCTTTCTTTCTGTTGGCTCTCTTTGGGAGTTGCTCTGGATCTGTAACTTTTGCACCCTTGCTGGGGATGCCTCTGGTGTCTGTAAGCCATAAAAGGCTTTTTGGGTTTGAGTCATTTCATAGGCATTTCTTTGGTTTAAAAGGGAAAAAAAAAAAAAAGGAGTTCAATACTGGCAGGAATGCAGCTTTCCCCTGATATCTGAAAGTAGAGGTTTTTCTAGGAAATCTTTCATAAGTTAAAATGGCAGGTGAAGAAGTAATTACCTTAAGCTGCAACTTGCTAATGGCTGCCCCAAATCCATCTAGATAAAGTCACTGAATTCACAGACACAGTTTTAAGTTATGGCGGCTTGACCCTGAGATGCTGAGTGTAGTTCTGGGGGAAGAACTTGGCCGTGCCACTCTCACTGATCAGGGTGTGTGCTGCCTCTGTACTGGCTAGATGCAAAACACATGCTGAACATTATTTCTGCTTTTTGCTTTTTTTCATAAAAGTGAAACTCTTCTTCATATTTCTTTTAGCTAGAAAAACAGGTACTAATGTCAGTCTTCTGTAAAGGCAAAATGGTGTGAGGTGAACTTCTGAAAAGTGGGCAGTACCTATATTATTTTTGTTCAGGCTAAACTCTGCTAATAAGATATTTGAAAGGATTATTTTAGCTTTCATTTTCTTTTTTCCCTTTTTGGCTGCACGGGACCCTTGGGAGCTTAGTTCCCTGATCCTGAGTCCCCCACATCCCAGCAATGGGAGCCCAGGAGCCTTAAATACTAAACCACTAGGGGGATCCCTGAAAAGATTTTTTTAAATGAGCTCTGTGGTCAAAAGTTGACTAAATTGGAAATTGTTATTGAGAACCTGATAGAAAAAAAAAAAATTAGGTCTCCTCCCCTAAAATAAAATGGACATGAGAATCTATTGATTTCCATCTTCACTGGAAATCTTCTCCCTGATATGAAGAAGCAAACTGAATACAGTGTAGTTATGTTAGGGGAAGCACACTGATTGAAAACGCCTGCCCTGGCCAGGCACCATAGTAACCATTTGCATGAGCTGTTTTACGACAGGAGGTCCTGGTAAGGAACATGGAACTAATAAGCCTCCACCAACCAGAAGAGTTTGGGAAAGGTCAAAAGGAGACACTACCTGTCCAACCACCTCCCAGAATCCTTCTCTCTGGCATCCGTTTTGGCTGATCAAGGCGTGCACCACCGGGAAGGACTCTGAGTCAGAATGATTGGCTAAGGACAACCCAGAAACTAATCCCATCACCATAAGACCCGAGACTGCAAGCCATATGACAGAGCAGTTCTCCTGGGTTCCCTTACCCTACTGCTCTCCAGCCGGGTGCCCTTTCCCAGTAAAATCTCTTGTTTTGCCAGCACATGTGTCTCCTCAGACAATTCACTTCCGAGTGTTAGACAAGAGCCTAGTTTCGGGCCCTGGAAGGGGTCCCCCTTCCTGCAGCAAAGTCAGATGGATGAGTCAGCCTCTGGATAGCATTCTGGTTTCAACCCACTCCTTTGAGGAATTAAAAAACCAGTAGTGTCTTGGTGGCTTCCCTGGTAGCTCAGACGGTAAAGAATCTGCCTGCAGTGCAGGCGACCCAGGTTCGATCCCTGGATCAGGAAGATATGCTGGAGAAGGAAATGGCAGCCCACACCAGTATCCTTGCCTGGAAAAATCCCATGGACAGAGGAGCCTGGTGGGCTGCAGTCCATGGAGCCGCAAAGAGTCGGGCACAACTGGGCGACTAACACTTATCATTCTGTAGTGGCTTAAGAAATCTAGTCCTTACAGATATGAGGCTCCAGAAGCAATTCAAAGCTCACCCATTTTTTTTTTTTTCATTAATCCCCAGACCTCCTATACCATCACAGATGCTTGCAGATACTATAAAAGATCAGGACAGTGGAAACAAAACTTGGGAGAAAACTTAAAATCCTATGACATTGAGATGTAAATATGCTTTCCTGGTCTTCTCCTGGAACCCAAAGAGACAATCTCTTTGAAATGCAAGCTTCAGGGAGATAATTCTTATTAGAAGATGGGGGGTGGGGTGGGGAAGCTCCCTGGAAACAAGGATCTTAAACCCTTAAAGTCTTCTATACAATCAGTAAAAGTTTTAAGTCATCTACACAGGTAAACTTAACATTCCAGAACTCATTTGCCAGAAACACAATTTGGATCCAAGTAAGTTTTGTACTATCTTGTCAGTCTCATGGCTAAAATTTTAAAAAATGAAAGCTATTATATTTGCTTGCATCTGTCTATATGTTTATGTATGTCTATATATGTGTGTTATAGATGTGACTTTTTCTACCACCAAATGGTATTGCCAAACTTAATCTGTAAAAGAACTCTTTTTAAATGGCTGAAAGAAAAATAAGTGCTTACGTAAGTTACATATTCTTTCAGAAAGTATAGAAACTAACCCAAATGTTTTTCAAGTTTGAATGATCTTGGATAATATTTGGTAAATAAAAACAGCGCAAGGTTTGTTGGTTTAGTTAAAATAAGCACTTTAGATTTATCAATATTACATAATTCAGGCATACACATTTTATTCTTCTGGGTTTACTAAAAGTCAAGTAAACTCATGTAATCTCTGTTTCAAAATCTGTCAGCAAGAAAAAGAACTTAAGATGATGGTGGGCTATGTAATGTATAGGGAAATCTTCATGAATTACCTAAACATAATTTTTAAGAACAAATAGTTGTAAGCAAGATAAAAGTTTATAAACTTCAACAATAATTATGTTTCATGTCACCTTAAAAATAATCACCAAAATCTTTTTGGCAACTTGAAAGCATACAATTCTACTAAATTAAGTTACATGATAGATATTCATGCTAAATTATGTGGGAAGCATCAAATAAGAAGTGATGATAAAATCTTCTTAGGTTATATAGGTGAATATGTTACTTATATAGTTATTCCAGAAATTGAAGCTAATGCACATTTATCAGTTTCTTTATTGTCCAATTATTATCTTAAGTTAGTATATGCCACAGAAATAACTAAAAATTAAATAAACTTTCATCAAATCTTTACAGCCATTTTTAAACTCTTTTTGTAATTCATAGACAATTCCTGTTTTACTTTGATGCTTGCAAAAGTGTTTTCAGAGAGAATCATGGAAAAGACTGTGACAAGTACTCTAGAATATAGCTTTCTGATCATTTTAGATTGGATCCCTAAACTGGGTAAGAATTTCCAAAGCTCTAATGGAAAATGTGGATTCAAACAAAATAAGAATTAGTAATGTGAAACTGAATAAACTGATGAGAATAATTATAGTTTTTAATGACTTTTTTGCTGATTCTTTAACATTTTGATTTTCCATGTTTAAGGAAATTTTCCCTGAAGCTATCTGTGACCTACAGCACTTTAATAAAGTATGTCTTTGTAAATAGAATTGAAACGTTTTCTTTTTCTCCCTACCTGATCCTTCCAGAATTTGAAAACTTATTGAGCATTCTTATTTTCATGGCAATATAATTGTTGGCATAAGTTCAATAAGAATCTGTCCTTATAACAGGACACTATTTGAAGCATCAGTTACATACCAAGTCTTTGACTGGAATGTCATGTTTGAGTCATGTGCATAAAATCACATCTGATCAGATAGTTTCAAAAGCGCTAAGGTTGACTTTACAGAATCAATAAAGCCTCTTGGAAAAATCATCTGATACCTTGTTGACAAGTTTCCAAGCCTTATCAGGTGACAAGGTCACTTCCTGACACCCTGAGGAGCATGAGGAAATTTGGGGCCCTCCAAAAGAAAGGAATTCACCCAGATCTATAGAAATTCCTAGCAAAATCTGATGGTATTTTCAGCTTGGCTCCCTAGCCTAGAGAACCCTTTGAAAGCCCATGAGGGATTCCTTATGAAAAGGTCCAGCAAAACTAACTTTAAAAGAGCCTGTATGTTCAATTGCTGTTCTTGCTGCACTTGTGTAAACAATCAAGTTTAATAAAACTAGACTTATTTTGCAAACAAACTAGTCTAACTTCAATTAACCTCTATAAAAATAGAAAACATTGTATTTTGATGGAAGAATACAGCAACTCTTGTGGGTATTAAATTTAAGTCCTATTCACTGAGGACTTGAGATTTTTGTTATCTGCTTGTAAATTGGACTGAATCTTGAATTCTTCTTTTCTCAAATATCTGGCTACAACTCTCTATAATAATATATCCAAATTTCTCCCACCCTTCTGACTTGGAATCACAAAGAACAAAGACTGCTGTTGAACCTCATTGGAAGGGACCATACCAAGGGCATTACTCAGATGGCACCCAAACTTTGAGGACCTTGAACCTTCATCCACATATGCTTGCCAAAAAGTTCTCCTGCACAGTCTTGGAACTGCACACCAGCTGGAGATCTAAAATTAAAATGGACTAGGGAGGTTCCTCCTCCAAAGCAAATGACATCTTGTGGGGGACAGCACCCCCAAGATCACAGACCAAGAGCCTCACCTTCAATAATGTGTGTGTTTGCATGTGCTCAGTTGTTCAGTTTTGCCTGACTCTTAGCAGCCCCATGGACTGTTGCCTACCAAGTTCCTCTGTCCATGGAGTTTTCCAGGCAAGATTATTGTGGCTGGTTTCCATTTCCTCCTCCAGGGGATCTTCCAGACTCAGGGATCAAACCTGCATGTCTTACGTCACTTGCACTTGCAGAGGGGTTCTTTACCACAATATGAAAGCTTTATTTTCTTTTGCCTTTTCACTACTTGCCTTTCCTCTCTGTTACATATAATTGGATGACAAAAAGAGGCGAATTGTTAAATTACTTAAACATGGAGGCCATGAAACTGAGGTGGCTCTAATGCCCTGGGAACAAGCAAGCAAATCCAAAACTAAGTTTGAATGCTTCAAGACTTGCCTGACTTCAGGCTCTACCACAAAGCCACAATCATCAAGACAGTATGGTACTGGCACAAAGACAGAAATACAGATCAATGGAACAAAATAGAAAGCCCGGAGATAAATCCACACACCTATGGACACCTTATCTTCGACAAAGGAGGCAAGAATATACAATGGAGTAAAGACAATCTCTTTAACAAGTGGTGCTGGGAAAACTGGTCAACCACTTTTGTAAAAGAATGAAACTAGATCACTTTCTAACACCACACACAAAAATAAACTCAAAATGGATTAAAGATCTAAATGTAAGACCAGAAACTATAAAACTCCTAGAGGAGAACATAGGCAAAACACTCTCCGACATAAATCACAGCAGGATCCTCAATGATCCGCCTCCCAGAATACTGGAAATAAAAGCAAATATAAACAAATGGGATCTAATTAAAATTAAAAGCTTCTGCACAACAAAGGAAACTATAAGCAAGGTGAAAAGACAACC
>SJYX01017496.1:140057-167927 GCA_006410675.1 Oreotragus oreotragus | reverse complement strand
ACTCGATATGCCAGCAAATTTGGAAAACTCCACAGGACTAGAAAAGGTCAGTTTTCATTCTAGTCCCTAAGAAAGGCAATGCCAAAGAATGCTCAAACTACCGTGCAGTTGTACTTATCTCACATGCTAGTAAAATAATGTTCAAAATTCTCCAAGCCAGGCTTTAGCAATACATGAACCATGAACTTCCAGATGTCCAAACTGGTTTTAGAAAAGGCAGAGGAACCAGAGATCAAATTGCCAACATCTGCTGGATCATCTAAAAAGCCAAAGAGTTCCGGAAAAACATCTATTTCTGCTTTATTGACTATGCCAAAGCCTTTGACTGTGTGGATCACAATAAACTATGGAAAATTCTGAAAGAGTTGGGAATACCAGACCACCTGACCTGCTTCTTGAGAAATCTGTATGCAGGTCAGGAAGCAACAGTTAGAACTGGACATGGAACAACAAACTGGTTCCTAATAGGAAAAGGAGTACGTCAAGGCTGTATATTGTCACCCTGCTTATTTAACATATATGCAGTGTACATCATGAGAAATGCTGGGCTGGGAGAAACACAAGCTGGAATCAAGGTGCCGGAAGAAATAATCACCTCAGATATGCAGATGACACCACCCTTACGGCAGAAAGTGAAGAGGAGCTAAAAAGCCTCTTGATGAAAGTGAAAGAGGAGAATGAAAAAGTTGACTTAAAGCTCAACATTCAGAAAACGAAGATCATGGCATCTGGTCCCATCACTTCATGGGAAATGGATGAGGAAACAATGGAAACAGTGTCAGACTTTATTTTTTTTTTGGCTACAAAATCACTGCAGATGATGATTGCCACCATGAAATTAAAAGACGCTTACTCCTTGGAAGAAAAGTTATGACCAACCTAGATAGCATGTTCAAAAGCAGAGACATTACTTTGCCAACAAAGGACCATCTAG
Source organism: Oreotragus oreotragus (assembly GCA_006410675.1). Classification (NCBI taxonomy): domain Eukaryota; kingdom Metazoa; phylum Chordata; class Mammalia; order Artiodactyla; family Bovidae; genus Oreotragus; species Oreotragus oreotragus. The sequence goes on along the minus strand of SJYX01017496.1, from coordinate 166,993 downwards.
TCAAGGCTATGGTTTTTCCTGTGGTCATGTATGGATGTGAGAGTTGGACTGTGAAGAAAGCTGAGCATCGAAGAATTGATGCTTTTGAACTGTGGTGTTGGAGAAGACTCTTGAGAGTCCCTTGGAGTGCAAAGAGATCCAACCAGTCCATTTCGAAGGAGATCAGCCCTGGTATTTCTTTGGAAGGAATGATGCTAAAGCTGAAACTCCAGTACTTTGGCCACCTCATGCGAAGAGTTGACTCACTGGAAAAGACTCTGATGCTGGGAGGGATTGGGGGCAGGAGGAGAAGGGGACGACCGAGGATGAGATGGCTGGATGGCATCACGGACTCGATGGACATGAGTCTGAGTGAACTCCGGGAGTTGTTGATGGACAGGGAGGCCTGGTGTGCTGCGATTCATGGGGTTGCAAAGAGTCGGACACAACTGAAAGACTGAACTGAACTGAACTGAAGGGAGACCAGGGAGACCACTTTATAGGTAAAAATCATAGGGTCATAGAAGTCCTTTATTTGCCCCATAATTAGTTAATTGATGTTATTTTTCGCTGTTCAGTCTTTAAGTTGTGTCCAACTGTTTGCAACCCCATAGACTTTAGCACACCAGACTTCCCTGTCCTTTATCATATCCTGTAGTTTGCTCAAACTTATGTCCATTGAGTAGATGATGCCATCCAATCATTTCATCCTGTGTTGCCCCTTTCTCCTCTGGCCTTCAATCTTTCCCTTCATCAAAGGCTTTTCCAATGAGTCAACTCTTCACATCAGTTAGCCACAGTATTGGCACTTCAGCTGCAGCATCAGTCCTTCAGATGAATATTTAGGGTTGGTTTCCTTTAAGATTGACTTGTTTGATCTTCTTGCTGTCCAAGGGACTCTCCAAGAGTCTTCTCCAGCATGACAGTTTGAAAGCATCAGTTCTTTGACACTAGCTTTCTTTATGGTCCAACTCTCATATCCATACATGACTACTGGAAAAACCATAATTTTGACTATACAGCCTTTTAGCTGAGTACATAGAAAGTGCTCAATACATATTTATTGAATGAATGAATGGACAAATCCAAACTTGACTACTGCCTCCATCTGCTGCACTGTGAAATATAAATTAAGAAACATTTCATTCTGCTCAGAACCATTCAATGGCTTCTCATTATCTTTGGTATAAAATGAAAATGTTTTATGACAACCCACCTTTGTGATCCTTATCTGCTCATTCTCATAGGCCAAATTCATCCCCATTTCAGGATCTTTGTAGGTCTCAGACCTTCTGCCTGGAGTGATTTTTCCCCCAGAGCTTCAGATCCACTATTTAACTTTACCCCATGGCCCTCCTTCATATAAACATTCTGACTCCCCTGCTGGAATCATGCCTTGTGATACAACTACCTATCACCATGTCTCCAGCCCCTCTACGTGGAACCCAGTGAATGTTCAACTGATATTTGCTGAATAAACCAATGAAACCATGCTGCTAAGTCGCTTAAGTCGTGTCTGATTCTATGCGACCCCATAGATGGCAGCCCACCAGGCTCCCCCGTCCCTGGGATTCTCCAGGCAAGAACACTGGAGTGGGTTGCCATTTCCTTCTCCAATGCGTGAAAGTGAAGAGTGAAAAGTGAAGTTGCTCAGTTGTGTCCAACTCTTAGCGATCTCATGGACTGCAGCTCACCAGGCTTCTCCGTCCATGGGATTTTCCAGGCAAGAGTACTGGAGTGGGGTGCCACTGCCTTCTCCTAATGAAACCATATGGCCTTCCTAACAAAATATAATGTGACCTCCTGTTACAATGTATATGCCAATTTATAAATGCATACAAACATTTAGTGAGTTCATAGACTTCCAAACACAGACACAGGGCCACTTTTTAATTATCAACTCTTGGTGAGCAATGTCTTCAATGTAAGGCTTTCAATATGAAGCTACTCCAAGATTTAAAACTTAAAAATGCATATTGTTTTTTTTACAATTGTGTATCTTGTGGTGTATAATAGCATAGAGTGATGATCTGTAATTTTACCACCTAACTGTGGGAATTTTTTCAGTTGTGAGAACACTTAGAATGAAATTGACTCTTTAAAGAACTTTTTAGATGTACAATAGAATGGTGTATTGTACATCTAAACAGCATGATACGTGGGTACCAAGTTGTATAGCAGATCTCTAGAACTTAATCATCTTGTATAACTGAAACTTCATACTAATTGAAAGGCAATCTCTCATTTTCCTTTCAGTGCTAGGAAACCAACATTTATACTCTCTGTTGCTATGAATTTGACTGTCTCATGTAGAGGAATCAAACAATATTCGTCCTTCTGTGACTGGTTTATTTCACTTAGCATAATGTCCTCATCCTCTGGGTTCATCCACTTTGTCAAACAGGTCAAGAATTTCTTTTCTCTTCAGGCTGATATATATTTTCTTTATCCATTCATCCTTCAATAGACACTTATATTTATATTTCCATTTTTTGGTTATTGTGAATAATTTTGCAGTGAGCATGGGGGTGCAGATATCTTTTTGAGATAAGAGTTTCATTTCTTTCAGTTTAATACCTGCAAGTGACATTTCTGGATCATATAGTAATTCTATTTTTAATTTTTTGAGGAATTCACATACTCTTATCATTGTGGCTGCACAATATATATTCCCACCAACAGTGTACAAGGGTTCCAATTTCTCCACATCCTCGCCAACACCTGTTATCCCTTGTCACATTGATGAGAACCATTTTCACAGAGGTGAGGTGATATCACATTGTAGTTTGATTTGCATTTCCCTGATGATTAGTAATGCTGAACGTCTTTTCCTGTGTTCTTTGATCCTTATCCTTGGTTCTACAGATTCCACAGAAACCTATTTTCCATTGGCTATCAAGGAAAACCAATCCCATTTTCTGAAAGTCACAAGACTTCTCTCATCTAAATGGCCTTGATCCCTGTACATTTAGGACCATCTGTTAGAGAGAAGTCATTGACTGCTGTTTCTTCAAACATCAGTGAAGAACCTGCTTTGCCACTCACTCCAGGATTCCATATTGAGGAAAGCCCGACTTTGTCCTTCAAGAGGCATGAGTGAGAAAGAACAAGGTTTCCAAGAACAGCACACATGTGGTGTGTGAAGTTTTCTTTCGTAATTTCAAGCCTCTTGTTTTATTACGATTCACTGAATTTTCCGTTCTGTGCCTGAGAACCAGCTCACTGGACAATGCCCGTTAGAAGAGAAGGCAGGCAGAGAATAAAGCTGTGACATTCTCCTGGAGACTCATCACTTTGTCCCTGCTTTAATTTAAGGCATGTCCATCACCAGTCTTCTCTGGAGGCTGGGCAGGGCACCTGGCCTCTCAAAAGCCACACACAGCTCCAGCAGTTTCTAGCCAGGCAGGTCCCCTGGCCTAGTAGGGGCTCCGCCTCACCCCTGCAGAGCAGCTGTGGATCTGAGTGTCTGCCCCACCCTGCCCCCTCCCGAGGGCCCACACAGCTGCAACCGGTTACTCCTTGGCCAGGAGCCGGGACCTACCCTGGGTATAGCCAGTGTCCTCCCTGAAGCCATGGAGATGCTCTGATCCCACGTTTGTTTTTCTTCTTGTGGCTTTTCAGAAGAGAAGAACCTTAAACTTACTTAGGCTTTCTGGATTTTTTTGTTTTTCAAGTCATTCTCTGATTCCCTAGGTTGCATCTCAGGGGACAGAGGATGAGAATAGCTTTCCAGTGTGCAGAAGCTTCTAGTTGCTTTTCAGCTCCATCCCAGAGAGAGGAGTGTGAATTGATGATGGGAATGTGGACCAGGGAGCAGGTACAGAACTGAGAGGTCAGCCACATCTGGGTGCTTCGCCAGGCTCTGCTTTTTCTAAGCACATCACTTCGCTATGGGATGTGGAATTGAAAGAAAGCCTGTCTCATGGTGGATTAAAAGAAGGTGCCCAGAATAGTGATGGGCATATACCCTGAATTCTTGGACTATTCATTATTAATATTATTGGCTTTTGTGGTTTGTTATAAGTTTTTATTTATTTGGTCTCCAGAAACAAAGTCAGAAGAGTCAGTAATTCAAAAACAAGCGTATCATTAACTCATCATTTCCATCACAAAAAAAGAAATCCTAGGTTGTCCAATTTTTAAAGAAAATAAATATGTTGGAGCGAGATCAGCTTTCAATTCAAGATGTGTCTCTACTACGCTTGTCCAAAAAAATTGGTGGTTATCCAGAGAATGAAACATGACTGTTTGCTCATTAAATTCCTCCCTTACTGATATTTTACTCTGAAGTGGACTGGGTAATAGATGGTTAAAAAGAAAACACTTCAATATTTGAAATCTAGCCTGCACTACATTTTAGCTTAAATTTTCTTTCGACTTATATTCATATAGCTATAACACCTTTTAAGAAGCAGACATCTCTTTTAGAAATATTTTCCCTGTATTTAAATTCAAAGTTGTTATATAGTTTTGCTTTAAATTCATATACTGTAAATATTTAAACTGGATTAAAAAAAATCTAGTTTGAGATCTCTTTCTTTTAACTGAGAGAATTCACTTATCCTTACTATGTTTGCTGACATTACTTATTGTTTTGGTCATATTTTAGCCATATATATATATATATGTATGTAATTTCCCCCTTGCCTAATTGTTTTCTATTTATTTAAATTATGATAGCTGGATTTCTTTTGACTTTCATCCCTCTATTGCCCCTCCCCCCAGTTTGGAAGTTATGCTTTTCCATTTACCACTTCCCTTCTGAACTCATTGTTCATTGTCAGTAGTAAATTTTTTAAAGTCTAAAATAGTTTTAATGTTTACTTTTTTATGAATGATTATTTGTTTGTGTGTTACATAAAGTGGGTTGATAATTATATTTTCACTTACTACCTTGAAGCCCATATTCTAGTGCCTTGTGATTGAGTATCATCAAATGATTGCCATTCTTTCTTAAGTAGTCTGTCTCCTACTAGTCTCCTAGCTTTTAGGATTTTCTCTTTGTCTGAAGATTATGTATTTTCACTAAAATGACCTTAGTTTGGGATTTGTTTTCATTTTAAACTCTCCCAACTGTCCATCAGTGGAAAACATTGAGTTTTTAACAGTCTGGAAAATTCCGACCCATTTGTTTGAACATTGTCTCTCAACCATTCTTTCTCTTCTTTCTATCTGAATCTGATGTTAAGTTGGAAGTACTTGATCTATCCTCTGTCCCTTGTCTTTTTCCTATGTTTGCCAAGAGTTTAGCATTCTGTAATGCTTTCTGTGATACCTCCTTAGTTTTGTCTTCAGTCTTAAAGATTCTCTATCTTACCTCTGTCAGCTGATCAGTTTAAGTCAACAAATAACATTTTCTTTGGTATGTGCACCTGTCTTTGTTTTTGTAATCTCTTGTTTTTGTTTATGTTTTTCCCAAGGATAGTAGTCCATTTTTCATTTCTTTGAGAACATCATATTGACTTTATGATTGAAAATCGTTCTATAATATGTATGTTTACTTGGGAATTTTTGTTTAATGAATCTGGTGAACTTTTTATGCTGCTAGATTTTTTTCACTTGCTTGGTAACGCTTGTTCATCTGTAGGAATATTCCCCCAGCTTGTAAGAAGGCTTTAATTCTGTTTTTGCTTAAGCCCTATAAAGTATGTGGCTCTAAACTAGAGGTTATACTCTCCTGCCACAAAGATGACCAAAATTCAGGCCTCTTATTATGCGTGGTGGGTCTTAGTTTCAAGTGGTAAGTTTGCTTCTATTCCTGGCTATGGGAACTCCTGCAACTCTCATTCATAAGAAGCAGCTTAGTCCCAGCTCTTGGCTTCATGCAGAAAGCCTGTCACATAGAGTTGGATCTCCCCATGGAAGAACCAGCTACCAAGAGCAATGCTCTGGTTTCCCTGCTTCCTTCCGTGGGTTTGATCTCTGGTTGTGATCCACAGGATTTCTTTTAAAGCACTCAGTTATTTGTGTTAGCTTGTATTGGAAGCTTCAGATTCCAATGACTTCAATCTGCCATCTTGGGTATTCTTTTCAGTGTATCCCCATTGTCTTCTTCTGGAAGGAGGAAAACATTTTAGAGGAAAGATCATAATGAAAACTATGTGTTTAGAGCTGAGATTATGTTTGTCGGGATATTTGGGGGAGAGAGAGATGAATTGGAGGAGCACACAGCATCACTGCAGCCCCTCCTCTGCTCTAGCACTTTTTTCCGGATTTGTACCAATAGCAGTATCAGATGCAGGGACTTCCCCGGTGGTCCAGTGCTTAAGAATCTGCTTTGCAATGTAAGGAATGTGGGTTTGATCCCTAGTGGGGAAATTGGCATCCGACATGTCATGGAGAAACTAAGCCTGCATCCAGTTCCATCACTCAATGGCAAATAGATGGGGAAACAATGGAAACAGTGACAGACTTTATTTTGGGGGGGCTCCAAAATCACTGCAGATGGTGTCTGCAGCCATGAAATTTAAAAAATGCTTGCTCGTTGGAAGAAAAGTTATGACAAACTTAGACAGCATATTAAAAAGCAGAGATATTACTTTGCAAACAAAGGTCCATATAGTCAAAGCTACGGTTTTTCCAGTAGTCAGGTATATATGTGAGAACTGGGCCATAAAGAAGGAGGAATTGATGCTTTCGAACTGTGGTGTTGGAGAAGACTCTTGAGAGTCCCTTGGACTGCAAGGAGATCCAACCAGTCCAACCTAAAGGAAATCAGTCCTGAATATTCATTAGAAGGACTGATGGTGAAGTTGAAGCTCCAGTACTTTGGACACCTGATGTGAGGAGCTGACTCACTAGAAAAGACCTTGATGCTGTGAAAGAATGAAGGCCAGAGGAGAAGGGGATGGCAGAGGATGAGATGATCCGATAGCATCATCTACTCAGTGGACGTAAGTTTGAGCAAATTCTGGGATATGGTGAAGGACAGGGAAGTCTTGCGTGCTGCAGTCTATAGGGTCACAAAGAGTTGGACATGACTGAGCGGCTGAGCAACAACCAGAACTACTGAGCCCATGTGCCACAACTAGAGAGTCTGTGCACTGTAACATAACATCCTGCACGATGCAAGGCAGATCCTGTGTGCAGCAGCTATGGCCAGTGCACCCAAATACAATAACTAAAAATTAAAAAAAAAAAAGACATCTCAGGTGCAATTTCTTGGTAGAGTCAGGGGATCAGGCATGCAACCATTCATCCCAGCTCCCACTGCTCTCTGTTCTACTGTTTATCTCATGGCAAAAAGACAATTCTCTGTAGTCATGTCTTTAGTAAAAATCAAAAAGGAAGCCAAAATTGACTCAAGAATATACTTCAAGAAAAAAAATGTGAGAGCACATTTCTGTGTGGAAGTGAAGACAAAGTGTGTGTTCCACCGTGCAAAGCTGAGTTTGCTAGTCTAAAGCATTATGCCTTCTGCTTTGCTCACTGCTGTTGGCGACCTGTCAAGTAAGCATGTGTGTCTTCCATCATCATCACACACTTTCTTTTAGAAGCATGATTGCTGATCATTTTGAAGAAACTTTGCTCCTTAATGGAGAGTCTCTGGGAGGTTGAGAATTATTTGTTTTATTTTTTCTTAATTATAATCTGAAAATGGTCTTCTATGTGAATATATGTGTAAATAGTTGACAGATTTTATTACAAATCAACAGACTATGGCAACACTGCATTTGGGAATGGAATTAATTTCATTATTTCAATCTTCTTTCCATTAATAGCCTGATTATTTTTTTCTTCATGTCTAATTGGATCTAACTGAGGCCAGTGTGTGGTAAGCATCTAGGAAATACTAGTAGACAGGGAGAGTGAGAAACAAAAATGAACTGCTGAAGAAAGACCAGAAGTAAATAAATTTATATTCTTGTGTACACCCCTTCAACAACCCTCTTCAAAGAGACTGTTGACAGATAGCCACAAGAACCCAACAAGAAATTCCTCCTGGAAATGGGGGAAGAACTTTGCTAACTATACAGATATAGTCACGTATTGGCTGTGCCTTCGCATGGCCATGTAAAGTGAAAGGCTGTTTCACTTCTCTATAATCAGGTTCTCATATGCAAACAAAAACACTAAAATCAGCTCTACTGTGTGTGGATTGTCCAGCACCCAGTGGGAGCTTAATGCTATAGTGATTGTCATTGGAACAACATTATTCAACAAGAGCAATTCACCTTGCCCAAAGAAGCACTAAATAGCATACGATGTATTCCCTAAGGAGTGTTTATTGACTCTTTTCCATGTGCCCTGAAGCAGAATGAAAAATCGGATTCTCTGAGGTGATGGATATTAACTAAACATCCATCCAATTAGTTTAGTAATTATTTCACAATATGTATGTATATAAAATCATATTTTGTACACCTTAAAACTATCCAAGGTGGGGGATTTCCCTGACTGTTAAGTAGTTAAGACTCTGTGCTTCCCATGCAGGGGATGCAGGTTCAATCCCAGGTTGGGAAACTGAGATCCCACATGGTGTATGGTGCTGCCAAAATTTTTTTTTAAATAAATAAATAAAATTATCCAATGTGATGCGTCAATTTATCTCAATAAAACTGGGGGGGAAATTAGACTATGGCAACGACAATAGAAGGAAATACAAAAATCCAAGGCATTGTAAGAAATGAGTTACTAAGAAAAGCGGTTGATGTCTCATCCCTAAAAATCTCTAGGAAGGCTCTAAGATTATATGGATGTACTTGGATGGCTCCCTAAAATCCATTTTTAATCTGACTTCTTCCTATCTATCTTTATCAGTTTCCAGATCCACGCTCCTTCTCCCCTGAAAGCTGCCTCTTCATTATTGCACTCTAAGTTTTGGTTCTGGCTTGTATTGTCTTTTGCTTTCTCTCCTTTCTTTCCTTCCATTCATCCAATATTAACAAATAATAATGCTAATAATAGCAATAATAGTAGGATAAAAACAATAGAACAGCTATCGTTATGGGGCATTACTTATGCACTTAACCAGCATCTCTTTAACAGTCAAGAAATGTGGGTGCAATTCTATCAGATTTGGAGATGAAGAATTTGAAGCTCAGGTAGACTAAGTAACTTGCCAGATGTCATGCAGTGCCTGGTGGTATGGTTAGGATTTGAATGTAAATTTGTTGCCCTAACTCATCTGTGCCCAATGCTTTTGAAACCAAGCCTTTCATAAAAAAACAATAGCATCCACTTATTGATGTGCCAGGTATTCCTACATTCTTTCATTTCTTAAATGGTTATTTTTCTCCATTTTATAAATAAGGAACTTCAGATCATTTAAGTAATTTACTTGAGATCAAACAACCAGAGACTCATAGATTTAAGACTTAATCCCAGCTCTGCTTTGATTATAATGCTACATATTTGTTCATTGTATTGGATCTTTACCACCTTTGGAGGGCTTCCTAGGTAGCTCAGTGGAAAAGCATGTCTGCCAATGAAGGAGACACGGGAGATTCAGGGTCAATCCTTGGGTCAGTAGGATCCCCTGAAGGAGGAAATGGCAACCCACTCCAGTATTCTTGCCTGGAGAATCCCATGGACAGAGAGCTTGGCAGGCTATAATCCACAAGGTTGCAAAGAGTCAGTGAGCACGCCCAGTGAGCACCCGTCTTTGGAAGCCTAATCTTTTCCTATATTAGACTTTCTTTTTCAGAAATTCTATAAAATGTTTTGTTTACACATTTGATCATCGAAAATAAACTGTTTGGAATTTTCTTGAATATTTCCCCAGTGTTTCATAGTTTCCAGATTTTCTATTTTCATCAAGACTGGGAACACCCTGAGGCACGTGTAGCATTTGTGTTTCTTTGGATGCGTTGCCTTTGGGCACAGGGCTAGAAGCCCACTTTTTGTTTTATGAATTGCTTGGTTTATTGGTTCATGATTGCTACATCCTGGTGAGTTTGCTGGTGCCCTTGTCCCAGAGGTTTTTGGGGAAAACAAATATATTTCTGGATTAATGCATTTTGGATATAACAACTACATTTTTGGATGAATGGATTTTCTATATAACAAGTACATATCTCACTAACCTGAAGAGAGAAAGGAAGCTGCTTTTATTAGTTCAATCAGAAGGAAAACTGTGAGGGGCCTCATTCCTGGTGGGGCAGATGTCTGCTGCTGCTGCTGCTGCTGCTGCTAAGTCACTTTAGTCGTATCTGACTCTGTGCGTCCCCATAGATGGCAGCCCACCAGGCTCCACCATCCCTGGGATTCTCTAGGCAAGAACACTGAAGTGGGTTGCCATTTCCTTCTCCAATGCATCAAAGTGAAAATTGAAAGTGAAGGCGCTCAGTCGTGTCCGACTCTTAGCGACCTCATGGACTGCGGCCCACCAGGCTCCTCTGGGCCTGGGATTTTCCAGGCAAGAGTACTGGAGTGGGGTGCCATTGCCTTCTCTGGGGCAGATGTCTATGAAGCACCAATTCAGGTCTCAGGTTAGGAAGTTCTGATTGCCCACTGATACCCACAGTAAAGGTGGCATTTCTTGAACATCTCAATATGTGCAAGTGGACTCAGTCTTTAATAGAAATCATCTCCTTTATTCCTCACATCAATTCTTTTATATACTTGTAACCAAAGCTTTAAAAGTTAGAGAGACTTACTCAAATTTACCTTGAGTAAACAGCCAAGCTAGGATTTGATTCTCAACTCATCTGACTCCAAAAACAATGAGCCACTACATTCCACCGCCATTCACTTGGGGTAAGTGGTGTTCTATCTGGACTGGATCATCAGAGAAGCAAGGAGAAGAATGTATATAGGATTAATGCATTTTGTATGCAGGGATGAGTGAGATGGGGAGCAGGTTTAGAAGCCCATTCTCAGAAAAGTCTGTGAAATCTGGACTTGGAAGAGGATTGTGAACTACAGCAGAGAAACCAAAACCAGGAAACATGTGTAAGGTCTCTGCAAAACCACCATGTTTCCAGGGTCATCCACCAAGTCTGTGACTTCTACATTCTGGCTACCCTGGAGCATAGGCCTTTGCTGTGTTTTCTTCTGCTTCAAACCCTCTTTGTGACAACCCCCTGTTAGATTATATTCCATCCCTGACAGGCTGGCATTGATTTACACGACCTGCTGGCTGGTGGTAAAAGGAAAAAGAACTCTCAGGTATTGAATAGCCATGTCTTTCTGGTTACTTTACTGACCATCAGAGCTTATTTCCATCATAACTCTGTGGATCTAAGACTGCCATCCCTATTCTGAGATGGATTATTTGGGACTTTAAAAAGTTTCATGAAGAAGTATAAGTGACCCAAACAGTGTATACAATAAGAAATAAAATCCTAATTTCATTAATTTCTGTATTCATTCACTGAACAAAAGTTGTTGAATACCTAACAATTTTACACTGCCAGGTGGTAGACATAGAATTAAAGGCAAAAGAGTTCATATCTTATCCTCAAGGGGCTTGTATTTTGTAGGCGAACAGGGAAGGTTAACCTAATACACTGATGACTATTCAATTGCAAATTTAGGGGACTTTCTACAGGAAAGAAACATGCCTGGAAGAGCAGGTAACAAATAAAGATGACCTCTGCTGGACAGAGTGAAGATGGGATGGGTGGTCCTCAGGGGAGGCGTCACTGAATCTGAGAAGGGAGGGACGAACTTAAACTAAGCCACATGTGTGTGTGCGTTCGTGCATGTGCATGTGTGTGCTGGTGGGGGGCGTTATCAAGGGTTAAAGGGAAGGATTGTCAAGATTACATAGAGAAACGGATATGAAAGATGGAACAGCCATTCAGATCACAGGAAATTTGAAGTCAGCTATCAGGTAGTTCTGAAGAAAGAAATAATTGTAACAATAGTAATAATGTCTACAGAACATGTTTACATGCCAGGCATCACAGAATATTTTATATGGAGTCTTAATTCTATTTTTAAGACTGGAAACTGAAGCTAGGAGAGCAACTTGCTCAAGTCCTCACACTTAGAAGTAAGAGCTACGCAACTTGGAACTTAAACCAAGTCTCTGTGCAAGCCTTTAACCCACTGATTTTTCCCCATGTTCGGTAGGTTAACAGCTGAGCTGACAAGCCAAAACACTGTGGGACTCCTGCATGATTCCATGCAGCAGGGTGGAACTCTGAGCTCTATAATTTGTTGGCCCTAAATTTCAGACTGGTATGCAGAAATCATGATCAAGGCCTAGAGTTTTCTTTGTTCCAGAATCCAGAGGCTTCTGTGAATTTTGTTAAAGCTGACTTTATGTTTAAACAAGGAATTAAAGGGTAGAGAGGCATCATTTGTATAGACATCTGTAAATTCTTTCAAGACTATTTTTTACATTGGACTTCATAGTTTCTAGCTGGGCATGATGAGGTTATCCCATATTAAGACCTGGTCCACTTGCCCCCCACCACTCCTCCTCCTCCTGGCTCTACTCCCTTTCACACACACACACACATACATCCTTCATGACCCAATTTTTTCTCTTCTCTTTCAGTTCTAATCTTGAAGGTCAAGAAGTGCTATCATCAGCTTTTCAACCTGCCTCCCACACCTGTCATTTAAATCCAAGACCTCAAGTATAGGTTACTTTAACCTAGTATGGTTAGCATGGGATCTATGCAAGGTTATAATAGGTCACTTACAGATCTAGCAAGTGAAATATAAATGCTGATTTTACTTTGGTTATATTTTGGATTTATACATGGATCATTTAATCAGCTCATTTTAAGTTGGGAAATGGAAAGGTAAGAAAAACCCAATTTCTCCATTTCCTAGCATAGCAAAGACCATTCAGGTAAGCTATGATTACCTTCCTCACGTTTACACTCTAGCTATTTTATCATTGCTTTTTTTTTTTTTTTCTCTCGCCATGCTGACATGTTTTTAATGTATCCCTGTTTTAAAAACTTTAAACATACAATGACCTCCTTTTAGACCTTTCTACATGTTATATTCATGTTAAATACCTCTTCAAGTGGGCCCAGATATATGGAGCTGAAAGAGTGCTAAAGGATTGTGACAGGAATATCATAACTCTAGCGGGATTTTCAATTGAGGTCTAACTAGGGCTTAGTCCTAAAATTAACATTCTCACTTTACAAATTCTGTTGATTTCCCCATTCCCGCCTGCTTGTCTCTAAAGAGAAAAATTAAAGTTCTTGCTTGCTGGAGTTTCAGTTATCACTGCTATGCTTGAAGGTCTGCAGGCACTGTATTTGCTCTACTGACTGGACATTTCTGAAATAGCCCCACTATCAGGTAGATCAGATTGTTGGCAAAAACTCTGGCACCAAAGAGACTCAACAAATACATTTCATCACACTGACCCTGTACTAACAGCGACTTGCTGTGGATAACCTCATGGGAATGGAAATTGAGAAAGAACTATTTCAAGGCTGCCAGTGCCTTAATCTCTGCTCTGTTCAAAATGCAAACGTGCTGCTTTTTATGCTCACAGTAGTAAAACAAATTTGAGGGATGGCATAATCCTCAGCCTGGGAAGGTAGAGAGAAAAATGAGCAAGAGGAATCCCACAACAAAATGATCTACAGTCACAATCGAGAGGAGAAAATGAACAAACACCTTCTTTCAAAAAAAGGGGGGAGAGGGGGAGGAATAGACATTGGAAATTCACCCAACCTCAACTATAGAAGGGCAAAAAATAACTTTCATTTGAAGCCCCAACACTCACTTCTTTGTTAAGGAAACTAGAACAACACCCTGCAGACTTGCAGGCTCCGAAGTTATCAGGGAACTATTTCCTGGGAATATGCTCACCAGTTTCATGCAGCTGGCTTAACAAAGTCAGAATGAGTAGTGCAAATAAATTCTGTAAAGCAGATGAGAGCTCCATGCTTTTTTCTGACAACTATAATATTGATGGAATGGAAATTTCAGGTTAGGTCTGAACAGCGCTGCCCAAATAAAGTTGTACGGCTTTGGTGATGGGGTGGGGTGGGGATGGGGGACATTTACTAGTCTTTCTCAAACAAAGGGATGCCTCAGTCCTCAAGGTCTCCCTGTGCTAATCCACCTGCTAGAATGATAGGCCCCTGTGGACACCCTCTCCCTACCCACCCCCCACTCAGACAGACAAAGAAGGATATCACACTAAGATAGGGAGGTGGACTCGAGCCACAAGGACAAGGGGACTGAGCCTGGCTTATCTTGACACTGGTTCTCCAAAGTAGCAATGGGATGGATTCCATGGCCTTGGTCTCCTGCTATCTGTTGCAAGTGTTTGTCTGTGACCCTGGGATCTTTCTGTCTCTTCTCATCCATCCTCACAACTGTTAGTGGGGGATCAGAAAAGAATGGGACTCCTAGTGATTTTCAGAACACTGGGAAAGAGGCCTTTAGTCCCCTTGCTCTGTTAGTCATTACCAAATGGTTCTCAACAGGCGATTTAAGCAGTGTAGTAGCTTTGTTATGACTATACAGAGTGATGCCAAGCCTATTGAACAATTTTTTATTGTGATTTATTTGTGTTCCTTAATTGAAACAAAATGGTACAGCATTCTATAATAATGGTCCCAAGCCCTACAGCTCATAATCATGCGCAATGCTACTTTTTTTCTTTTACGGGGTCGGGCTATTTAAGTTCGTCCTAACTACTTGTAAGTCGGAGTGTGACATTCCAGATTGGATACAACCGAGAGAGCCCTGCAATGTTCATTTCTAAATCCAATCCTCACAGCCTTGTTATCTTTGTCAGAACAACCTAGTAACTGCTTCCTCAATGTTTTAATTTAGATTTCTGAGATACACGAGGAATTTAGATGTTATCCCCCCCACCCAATTCTAGGACAAGCTAAAAAGAAACAGATCAAGCAGCAGTGAAGCCCTGCAATGTTATTCTAAGTCGTTTTCAGATTTCAGTCCTTCTGTATAGTAGTTGGTCCTCACTTAGGGATACACTGCTCTTGAAAACAGTCATGGCGTGACCAAAGGAGTCTGATGATCCTGATCGAATGATAAACAGGAGGAAGTTCATTGTTCCAATTGTTTCAGTTCTGTAGTTTCAGAAGGTTGTAAATGAAAAAGAAGCATGAGAACAAATTCTATGGCTTTTCCTATAAATTTTGAATGCAAACAATTTTTTTTTTCAAGCCCCTTGCACAGTACCTCTTTTTATAAATCTCTTTTGGAACATCTATTGCTGTATGTATTTAGGTTAAAGGAGCCTTTGGGTAGGACTGAAAGGGAAGACCAAGTCATCCTGTGAGTGGAAGCCTGAAGTTTTCTGCATGAAAATTACTATCCTTGCTTGCCCAGATTTCTAAGGCAAAAAGTCATCTTAGCAATTCCATACAACTATGCTTGGACATTAAAATACCTTTGCATTTCACACCCCCCACCCCCATTATGTCCCTGAGAAAATCAGGTGTCCATGTTCAGTGTATCTGGACACTAACCCAGATATCCAATCCAAATTCAGGAAAGACAAAGGACCATTGTGATAGGATAAATGCTTCCTTCTCAGGCAGCATGAGCAGTTTCACTCTCTCTGTTTCTCAGTTCACTGCTTTGGTGAGGTCTCTAGCAGCTGACAAACAGAGCCTAAAATTTAAGAGAGTCTGCAAAGGTCAAGTCCTCTTTCCTTACACTTTTTTGTGAAAGAAGGGCCTAGACATCTTGCCTTGGAAAAGTTGCAAAACAGAACAAAAGGAGCTTAAGCATTTATCTAGTGGAATTCTTTTGCATTCTCTACAACATACTTCTATTGGTGCCTTTGTCACATTAGTGAGCTCCACTGTCAATAGACTCTTCTACAGAGTTTTGGATTCTGCGGCCCTGAGATATGATAAAGTAGTGCATTTGAAATCTTCAAAAAGAAGAAGAGAAAAAAAGTAGAAGTCCAAACAAGGGAGAGGCAAAGAGAATGGGGTAACAAAAAGAAAAACATGATACTTGCTTACTAAGCCAACTTCTAACTGTAGGGCACTCCAAGTTAATTTCAAAAGCTGATTGCAAGGGTAACTATTGTGATCTTTGTAGGAAAATCCAATAAAGCTGTCAAAGGGCTTCAGTACTAAATGCTTTGTGGTTGAGGAGGTATCAGTTTATTTCCTTTTATGCTGGTTTATGCCGTCAGTTTTTGGGGTGTCTTTTTTTTGCTGTGAGAATTTAGCTTTTGGCATAAATATAGCTATTTTGCTATTATTTAAGCAGAGGAATTAGTTATAGTTTCTACACATTTCAACAGATAAGATCAGCTGGGAAGAAAATACCCATTATCTTCCTTTAACTCTCTCCTCGGTCTGTAACTGTATCCTTCTAATTTCCTCCCAAAAGTATTTCGGGTTGGGAACACAGCAATCAGTCTTGTATGTGTGTGTGTGTGTGTGTGTGTGTGTGTGTGTGTATAGCAATGGATACTTCTTAAAACAAACTATCTCCCTTGGGCCAACTTAAGTCCCACCATACAGGTAGAATGTGTTTGCCTATGAGCTGTGGCTGGCACAGCAAAATGGGGCAAGATGCCAGCTCAGAATGGCAGGGATCAAATCCCTTGACAACAACAACTAGGGTAAGGAGAGATCTCCAAATCAAAAGTCCTTATTTGGGGACAAGGTTGAAAGTTATAAAGAAAGAAGGGAGTCCTTCAGGTAAAGAACTTTTCTTTTTTTCTGTTTATAAGTACAGGAGTTATGCCAGATTCTTCTACCTAGATGATCCAGGTGGCTGCACATGCGAGCTTCTCAGAAAGGACGATACACGTGGCTCACTGACATTCTTACTCCACGTCAACACTGTATTTATCTTTCCCTGAGATGGCATATTGTTACCCTGCTTATTTAACTTATATGCAGAGTACATCGTGAGAAACGCTGGGCTGGAATCAAGATTGCCAGGAGAAATATCAATAACCTCAGATACGCAGATGACACCACCCTTATGGAAGAAAGTGAAGAGGAACTAAAACGCCTCTTGATGAAAGTGAAAGAGGAGAGTGAAAAAGTTGGCTTCAAGCTCAACATTCAGAAAACTAAGATCATGGCATCTGGTCCCATCACTTCATGGGAAATAGAAGGGAAAACAGTGGAAACAGTGGCTGACTTTATTTTTTTGGGCTCCAAAATCACTGCAGATGGTGAATGCAGCCATGAAATTAAAAGACACTTACTCCTTGAAAGGAAAGTTATGACCAACCTAGATAGCATATTCAAAAGTAGAGACATTACTTTGCCAGCAAAGGTCTGTCTTGTCAAGGCTATGGTCTTTCCACTGGTCATATATGGATGTGAGAGTTGGACTGTGAAGAAGGCTGAGCACCAAAGAATTGATGCTTTTGAACAGTGGTGTTGGAGAAGACTCTTGAGAGTCCCTTGGACTGCAAGAAGATCCAATCAGTCCATTCTAAAGGAGATCAGTCCTGGTGTTCATTGGAAGGACTGATGCTGAAGCTGAAACTCCAGTACTTTGGCCACCTCATGCGAAGAGCTGACTCATTGGAAAAGACCCTTATGCTTGGAGGGATTAGGGGCGGGAGGAGAAGGGGATGACAGAGGATGAGATGGCTGGATGGCATCACCGACTCAATGGACATGAGTTTGGATAAACTCTGGAAGTTGTTGATGGACAGGGAAGCCTGGCATGCTGTGATTCACGGGGTCGCAAACAGTCGAACGTGACTGAGTGACTAAACTGAACTGAACTGAACTAAAAACTGGAATTCTGTTTTTCTATATTGTCTATATCCATTTCTGTCTGGACTACACTTTCGTCTTTGGCTTTGCCTTGTGGCGTGGATGCACCTCTCCAAAACTGTTTCCAGTTATTATCATTATATATGCCCTGTACAGTCATTATACACTATACATGCCATGTATGGTCAGATGTGGGAAAGTAAATAATTCCTTTAGTGTATGAACTGGATTAGTATGACTTCGGACATTTACATACTTTGTATGAGACTTAGATTTTACTAGAAGATGGAAATTAAAGCCATTGGTGTAGCCTAGCAAACACAATGTTACAAGCAGCCAGGCATTAATGCTAATGCTAATGCTGGTGAATGAGTGCCCAGGGCATGTAAAATACTTTTCATTTAAATTTAAACTCTTAGAAATGAAATGCCAATACCTAAAGAAAAAGCAATATTCAAGTACATTTCAAAAAGAAACTCCTCTACTTTTCATCATTCAGTGGTTTCTTGGTTTGCTACTCAAGTGGAAATCTCTTGTCTGCTTGCCCAGCATCCATTATCCTTCTTTCCATAAGACTTTACATCTCCTTAGGGGACTCTTGACCCCCACAATCCCTGCCCAATTGCTCTCCCCACAGCTCCTTCCAGCCCTTGCCACTGTGTGGTTTGAGGGAAACTGTCTCTGGTTCTGCCTGCCAAGATGGGTTTGTGACCCAGCATTGAATAAAAAAGAGTGTTTATCTCACTTGGCCATAACCATTGGTTCATGGATGAACATGAAAACCAGTCCAAGCAAATCAAACCCAGCATGGGGCTTCTGTGGGAAAGAATAAGAGATGCTCAGAGCATGGACCGTATTATGGGCTTTAAGCTGCTGAGAAGTCAACTAGCCATCAAGAAGAAAGTAGAAGGACTCAAAGGAAGAATGCTTCAGGGTAGTTTTTGTAATTAGAGCCAATGAAACTTGCTGAATTAACAGGATATTCTTATGACTTGGATGTAGGTGATGAGAGAAGGGAGGACTCTTGCATATGTCTTAGGCTTTTTTGCTGAAAAATTGGGTAAATGGTGCTGCCATTTACTGAACTGAGGGAAGATTGAAGGAGACATAAGACTGTCTCTTATACACATCTAGATGTGTATAAGAGACAGATCCAATGTGATGNGGGAGGGGGCTGGGCTGGGAATTGAGTGTTCTGTTCCTCTCAAGTTAAGTTAGAAAAATCTTCTAGATATTCCGGTGGAGATGCCAATTTGGAAATCTGGGGATGAGGCAGGTTTGACTACATGGATTTGGAGATCATCAACATATGGTCAGCATGTCAAGCCTTTGAGTTGGATGAGATATTGAGGCTGAGCTCTCAGGCACTCCCACATTTGTGTCCAGGATGTAAAGGAGAATCCGACAGACAGGTCAAGTTGTGGTTCCTGCTGAGATACTTTAGTGGTTCCTCCTGACTCTCAGAATAAAATCCAGGCTTCTTTACATAGTAAATAATTCACGATCTGTCCCTGGAAAGTTTCAGTCTCTCTTCTCTTATTCCCTTCCTGGAACCTGCATTCCAGTCACTTGGACTTCCTGCGAGCCCTCACCAGGCTGACTCAGTTTTCCCCTAGAATACTGAATGGCATGTCTGGTCTGTAAGAAATGTCCTTCCATTTCATTCCAGAGCACTCTTAGTTTTTCTTCCTTTAATTTGGAAGTCCCTCTTTTTCTGATTCCCTCCACTAGTTTGGATTGGGTCCCACTTAGGTATTCCTCTTGCCAATGTGTTATTCTTGTCAGACTACTTGTCTGGATGGTAAACTCCTTGGGATCAAGGGCCCGGCCTTGTTCACTTTTGTATTGCTAGAAGCCATAAGTGTAACTAGCTCTTAATAAGTGTTTAAACAACGTGCTCCAATATGGTGCATATCTGATCATTGTTTTTTTTTTTGCTTTTCTCTGAAACCATCAAATATTTTGAAAGATTCTATGATTCTATGTGGAGGATCCTATGGTTCTCAAATGTTAGCATGCATGAGTTACCTGGAAGACTTGTTAAAAGGCAGATAGCTTTACTTCACCCCTAGAATTTCTAATTTAATGGGTGTAGGATGGGAACTAAGAATTTGCATATTCAACAACTTTTCAGGTAGTGCTGAGACTGCTGGTCCCAGGACTACACTTTCTCATCATCCATTCACCTCTTTTTTATACCTATTAAGTCAGTCCTAAAACTCAGAGATGTTTCAGATTTGGACTAAATGGAGCTGTGCAAAGGTGGCTTGATCCTACAGTGTGACATCAGATGCCTGCATGGTGAAGGTCTTCTCTTGCCTTGTGTGACACAGAGATATGAAAGTTATCCACTTTATAAGTTATAAAGTGAAAGTTATCTACTTTATACAAAAGCCCTTTAAGCCTACTCCATGTTAAATGACATCAAAACACTCCTTTAGCTAAGCCTGGATAAATACACACTTTTCATACCCCTCAGGTGGTGCTAAGAGGTATCCAGTGCTAATTGTTTGAGTAATTAAGGGGAGCTGGGGCCTTTCCTGGTGGTGCAGCTGTTAAGACTTTGTGATTCTACTACAAGGGCCATGGGTTCAATCCCTGGTTGGGGAACTAAGATCCTGCATGCCACACCACAGCCAAAAAAAAAAAAAAAAGATTAAAAAAAAGAGGCAGGGTGAGGGGAGCTGGGTCAGCCTAGGAGGAATCAGAAACCTCCAAAGAGCAGGTCTCAGTGAGTAAATGACAGTGTACAGCTGCACATGGGGGCTCATCTGTGTCAGAGGCTTCATGGATATGCCTTTAACTATCTCAGGCCCGCTTCTTAATCCAGCCACTGCTGCAGTGACCAGTTTTGTGCAAGCTTCAACCAGCTTTGCTCGGTACAATCTGATCAGACCAGACACCTCTTGCCCTGGAGTTTTGCTGACCATAGCAAGGGGGACCTGCAGGATCTTATTCTGGATTCATACCTTTACAGTTTTGAAGTTTAGACATCCAACAGACAAAAGCTCTCACACTTTGTCCTTGGACACACCTTTGTAAGGCTTCTTAGAAGGTCCCCAGAACCTGAGCCCTAGTCTCTGGAATCTGACTTGATCCTGCAACTGAATTTCTTTTCCTCCATTACACTCTCAACTCCTGCTCCCTGGGATCATGTTCTCAAATCAAATACCATCAAACAAACTACTTGTCTCAGCTTTCAGGGGAATCCAGGCTAGGCTGTATTAATAACTCGCAGGAAAATGTATGAGAGATGAGAGTTTTACTCCCGAGATCTGAAAGACCCATGTGCATTGCTAACCCAAACCATAAAGACACGTAGATAGAGACAGACATGACTGTTTGTCCCTTAATGACATGACTGGTATCTTCTGACTGAAGTGGTTTGAAAGCTTTGTAAGTAATCCTCTGTACAAGTTTAGAGCACTGTTTACGAAATCCACTGTTGGTTTCAGAGGGCATGTAACAGATTGACTGGTCAGAGAGAAAAGAAAATCTTTTTTATTTTGCCAAACTTCTGGAACTTTGGGAGCAATAAAAATACCCACATCTAGCTAAACATGAGCATTATTAATGATAATAAAATAATAGTATTTGGATTGAAAGTTGAAGGATTTTTCTCATTGACATCATGAGTCATAATTTTGATTCCTTTCAATCACAGAACAGTTTGTACAACCTCAACATTTTCAAAGCACACTGGAATTTCAGTTGACTTTCCCAGCCTGTCTGAGAGATAGATAATGAGGGTATTAGTTTCTTCATCTGTGAAATGAAGTAGCAGAAGCTGAACTAGGTTACCTCCCCAACTCCTAAAAAGGTTGCTTTTAGCTTTTAAAATTCTACAATTTTATTTTAAAAGTAAGAAAATGGAGAAGGTAAGTCGTTGACTTAAACTTTCAGAGCCAGTTAGTGTGAACAGGAGTCAGAATCTGCCTTCTGTCTCCCAGGATAAGGCTGTATGTACATGCCCAGTCATGGCTGACTCTTGCCATCCCATGGACTGTGATGTGCCAGGCTTCTCTGTCCATGGAATTTCCCAGGCAAGGACACTGGAGTGGGTTGCCATTTCCTATTCCAGGGGATCTCTACCCAGGGTTTGAACCTGTATCTCCTGCATTGGCTAGCAGATTCTTCACGACTGAGCCATCTGGGAAGCCCATAGGTTAAGGTCACCGATGTTTAAAAACTACCACACTAGGCTATAGGTCAACCACACTCACATTGCCCCTGGGCCAAAGTCGCAGTGCTAATTCCTGGAGCCCACTGCCCTTTCCTGGGCTTCAAGGGAACATGTCTTCCCTCTCCAAAATATTGCTATAGTAAAAACTGTAAACCTGCACAGCCTATTATCCAGAACTGGTAGATGAAAAACTACTAGATTAAATTAATCATAAGAAAACAAGCAAGAAACATCTAGGAAGTTTAGGTTGAATGCTTGCCTGTTTTGAAAATTATTTTATGGAGACTGATTGTTTGCCTGCAATTATTTCCTAAGGCCAGTACAGCCCATGAAGGAGATTTATCACCCTGGTCTATTCTCATTGTCTTTTCTTTGGCATGGCAGCCAGATCTACCATGCACAGGACATGCCCTTCTCCTTACACTGGAGGGCATGCAGAATCCGGTCCCCACATGGGGTGACCAGATGTCCTGGATTAACCAGAATGACACAGGAGTTGGAGCTACTGTCTGCCTGGTTGTGTGCAGACATTCGGGAGGGTGTGTCCTTCAGAGCAAGGATCTTGGAACTCTTTGAAGGGGAGACACTCATGCTTTTTACCGTTTTAGTCGCAGGAGGGTGAGGAATAATTCTCGCTGGGCTAGCCCTGGAGAGTACTTGATTCCCTTTGTTTGAAAGGAAATGTTTTCAATTCTCCAAAGACCTTTCCTTTCTTTTTGAGGAGAAAATGATACAAGCTTACACATTTTGTCAGACTCCTAAAGGGGGCATTCCTGAAAGTTTGCCACTTGGGATAGATTACTAAGAGAATCCAGGGAGAGGAGGAGACAGAGGCAGAAACAGTAGGTGCTGTCCAGAGGGGACTTTGCCTTCTGCCCATCAACACAAAACAGAGTTCGCAGAAAGAGTGGGGTTTGAGGATTGAAGCAGAGATTCCAGAGAGTGGCTAAAGTATCCTCTGTTTACTAGGCTTCTCCAGGACCCAGAAGGCACTCTCCAAATCATCATTAATCACTGCTTCTCCCTCCGAAGCAGAAACGTGTTTTCCATAAGCCAGTTCTTATGAATAGGGCTGATTACAAAGCTGTAAAAGCCAGACATGAATTAGCGTACAGAGTTCCCCAAGTCCTGAATGCCACACCAAGGCAGGACTTTTAAGTGCAATTATAACTTCTGGAACCAGTATAACACGATGTTCTGCATTTGAAAATCTGGGAAAGTATCTGCATGAATTTCTTATTCCATTTGCTATTTGCATACTTGCAAAATGTAAAAACCTGCTTTGGCATATGTCAGAAAAACTATAAAATCCCTTTCAAGATAATGGAAGTTAAAAAAAAGAAAAACATGTAAAATGCAGTGTAAATATTTGTGTCAAAGCCTTGATAAGGTCAGTGACACTCTCCACTCCCCGCTTTTTTTTAGTAATAGTTTCCTGCTCCTCTTAGCCCAGTACTTTCAGTGGCTAAACAGGAGAGAAAGTGACAATTACTTTAACTTAACAGGAAGACTCTACTCTAATTAAATGGTATAGTTGAAACTTTGCCTTAGCCAATCAGATGTTAGCACTGGTTAAACTCCTACTGGGTTCTGATGAGTTGTGGGTTATTACTAGGCTGAAATGCTAATAGTATTTAGCCTGATGCTCAGTATTTAGCACTGAGCCTGATACTGCCGATCCCCCACCCACCCCAGCTTCTTTCTCCAGCACACTCTGACTTGCAGTTGGTAATTTTTTCTAGGTTTCAGTTCAGGAAGAATAAGCAGACTCACTTTCTTTTTTTAACTTCGAGGTTTCAGCGTTGTAGATTTGCTATCAAGTTTACTATCCATGGGCTTCCCCAGTGGCTCAGACAGTAAAGAATATGCCTGCAATGCAAGAAACCTTGGTTCGATCCCTGGATTAGGAAGATTCCCTGGAGGAAAGCATGGCCATCCATTCCAGTAGTCTTTGCCAGGAAATCCCATGGACAGAGGAGCTTGGCGGATTACAGTTTATTGGATTTTGATCCTTTATTTTCCTTTTTAATCAGATTTCCAGGCATATAGACAACAAACCCTTTAAGAACAAAGTCCAGGACTCTTGTACAAGCAGGAATGGGCACTAAGGGATGGCATTTGAATGAATAACCAAGAATGGATGAGTGAAAGGATTGGAAAGCCCACCTTGAGAAATACCTCCTGGGACCTTGCATCTGACTCTTTACTGAACATGTGGGTATCACTGTACCTCCTACCCACCAAGCTCTGTTCTGAGCACTGTGGGTATAAATACAGGATCTGTCTTTAATTCAGCTAATGCACTGAGAAACTAGTTACCACTAGTGGGCAAAATACATGTCAGTGGCTCCAATGCTGGATGTCAGGGGCCATAATGGAAGAGAAGGTCAGAGCACAGAGCAAGTCCTGAGGCCCCAACTCAGCACTGAGCAATCCAGCCACAAGGAGATTGTCCTCCATCAATAGACTCACTTTTGCTCTCAGGAACCACTGCCCTTTTCTAGGGACAGAGAACATGATTTGTGAAGCTCCCCCCAGAGCTTTTATAATAGACAAAGTCATGGTCTACTCACACTATTTTTAAAATAACCTTTTCCCTTAATTACAAATAGAATGACATACAGATTCCTTGTAGGAAATATGAGGTCATCCAGCTCATACTGTGTGACCTTGCCAATCTTGGGAGCATGCTTTATAAATTTTATCAATTATTTTTAAGAGTGCTGATTGGACAATAATTGTGCCCCATCTCTGGACTAGGGAGTCCTGTGAAAGTGGCCTGGTGTCTAAGCTCCATTCAGCAGAGATAGTGATGATTAACTTGATAGGAATTTGACCTGTAGAGAGAGCTGACTGTTGACAGAAAGGGAGAAACAGAGGACAGAGATTAGCTGGGTCAGTAGGACCCAGTCAAAAAGAAGAGAGCATGAAAAAAGGATCAAGAATGAGCATACTGATAGCTGAAATGTACTGTTTATTATATGTCAGGTATGATGCTAATTGCACTTCACATCAATTAGCTCACTTAAATCTTACAACATCTCTAAGGGGTAAAATTTATTTCTCTATTTTCCAAATGAGAAAATGGAGGAAGACCATTTGCATTAAACCCAAAGAGTCTGGCTCTAGAGTCCAAGCACCTGCCATTATACCCCACCACCCTGCAATGGAATATATACATATGTATGTATATGCGTGTGAATGTACATGCATATTTTGATACTGAGGTATCATCAGTAGAAACTGGCTGGGGATTGAGTGACCAGATTATCAGTCAGTAGATCCAGAAAACTCTGCAGTTCCCCCAATCAGTTCTCATAGTCTGGGTAGTAGCTACTATACCTACCAAAGTTCTGAGTAGGTGATCAATCATCCTGCAGATTCCTGAGTAGATGATCAATCATCCTAGTTGCCCAGGGTATTCCCAGTTTTACCGCTGAAAATCCCATTTGGTGGATTCTGGTCTTCCTCATTTTTCTCCACTTCTCACAATAGTGTTAATTAGAAAAGCCTGACTCTTTTTCTCTCTTCTTTGAACCTTAGAAAGTCTGATTAACATCTACGCTTCTGGTCATTGGATTCCCTTAGCAAATCCTCTTTCCTCAGAATCTTATTGCTTATCCTGTCCTTCTGTTTTGACCAGGGTTAAATAAGAATTCACTCTCTCCACCTCCTCCATCTTTGCAGGATCCCCTCAGGCTTACTCCCCCTTGTAACAACAAGGATAGACTGCACACTGACAAAATCCTTTCCTTAGAGATCACCTCACCCTTTTGAGTCTCTAGGTTAGGCTGGTAGGCCAGGGTGGGAACTCACTTGGAGAATGAACCTCAGGATACAGTAATCACATCTTTCCATCCTTTGCAGGAATTCTTTCCTCTCCTGCTCTTCTTTCCCAAACCCTCTATGCTGAATTTTTCTTTTCATTTTCCACAACTTTAATTTTTAGAAAGTCCTCCCTTCTGATAATGTGAAAAATGACAAATACCAGTTCTGCTTTCTGAGGTCACCAAGAATAAAGCTCACACCAGTAGAATACTGGTTCCCTCCAAGGAATCTACAGAGATCACGCAGACTGGAAGGAAGGATGACTCTAGAGACTGCTGTGATGCCCCAGGTATATCCACGGAAATGGAGGGTGTGGTTTTCAGGAGCAATGTGAGAGGCTTGGGGAAATTTATAAGCAGCAGGAGAACACATTAGAAGTTGGAATGCTCCCTTAGTAGATAAGCTGTCTGAAGCCCAAGTAAAGGATAAGAATTGCATCTATTTAATGACGGTCTAAAGTGGAGAATCCCAGGGACGGGGGAGCCTGGTGGGCTGCCATCCTTGGGGTTGCATAGAGTCGGATACAACTGAAGTGACTTAGCAGCAGCAGCAGCAAAGTGGGGACAGTGCATGCATAGCCTGGAGCAAAGGTAATGAATAAACTGAGTAGGATATTGGAGTCCATTTGACAATCGCAGAGAATCGACGGAAGGAACTTGTGACTAGAAGGCAGCAGTGAACCCCAACCTTCAGCACTAGTAAGAGGATGTGCAGGGGGTGGGAGGGCATGAGACACAATGTTCCATCAAAAAGAGAGCAAGAAAACTTTTTCAAATTAAAGGTATTCAGTCGTCCCTTCGTATCTACAGGGAACTGGTTCCAGGATGACCTGAAGATACCAGAATCCATGTATGCTCAAGTCCTTATATAGAAAATGACATCATATGTGCAAATAATCTACATATATGGTCCTATATAATTTAAATCACCTCTATATTACTCATAATACCTAATACAGTGAAAATATTTTGTAAACAGTCTTGTAAATGTAAATGGCCAAATAAATAGTTGAAATTTCTAGTTTTGCTTTTGGAAGTTTCTGGAATTTATTTTTTTGACTAGTTCTGATCCATAGTTGATTTCATGGATATGGAACCTGTGAATTAGGAGGGCTGACCGTATTGGTTCATTATTTTTGTGCTTAAAATACTTTGAAATATATTAAACTTTGAAAGTAACTTTTTTCACCTGCAAATAGTACTATTAACATTTTAAATTTTTCCAAGTTTATTTTATGCTATGCACAGAGGTCCTACTGTGTATACAATTTCCTGTCCTAATTTTATACTCAACATTGAAAGTTCTCCTTTACTCATGTCGTTGAAAACTCTTCTTAATTCAGT
>SJYX01017496.1:98485-139677 GCA_006410675.1 Oreotragus oreotragus | reverse complement strand
ATTCCTTCCAAAGAAATCCCAGGGTTGATCTCCTTCAGAATGGACTGGTTGGATCTCCTTGCAGTCCAAGGGACTCTCAAGAGTCTTCTCCAACACCACAGTTCAAAAGCATCAGTTCTTCAGTGCTCGGCCTTCTTCATAAGCATAGTTTAAAACCACCATAATATTCCTTAATATGGATAATCCATAATTCACTTCATTATTTCTGTATTAGGCATTTGAGTTGTTTCTAGTCATTAAAGTGATGAAAATAATCATACGTTGGTCCTTGTTATTTGTAGATAATTTACTTAGCATTTTTCTAAAAATAAAATTACTTGGTCAGAGAATATGTTTTAAGATTTTTAATGAAATTACAAAAAATTTTTCCCAGAAAAATGGCAAAAGTTAATACTATCATAGCACTGTATACAACCCTTCATAGATGTCCCTTTCAAACAATCTTCTTCTATAAAAGGCATTATCATGTTAATAGTTTGCTAATTTTGTAGATGTGTGCTGTAGTCTTCAATTCATTTCTCATTGTGAAGTTGAAAATCACAATATAAATGACGACAAATGTCATGCAGAAAGAAGTAGAAAGTCTGAGACCAAGCCCATAAATACAAGTTTTAAGTTCTCTTAACTACTCGATTTTCCTTTCTTCTCTCAAAAAGTGATACCTTCAAATCAAGTAGGATTTGAGCAAGAAAGCTAAGGAATTTAATAATGAGAATTTGATTAGTTAATCATATTAGTCAATTGTGAAAAATCATATGGTTATCTTAGTTGATACTGAGTAGGCATTTGGTTAAACTTAACATCATTTTTATGACTATAAATTGTCAACTAGAAATATAAGAAAACAGCATGATAAATATTTTTAAAAAATGATATTTTGCTATTGGCAGGAACATGAATGGACTTGAAGAGTATTACGCTAGGTGAAATAAGTCAGAAGGACAGAGAAAAACAAATACTGTATGATATCACTTGTTCATGGAGTCTAAAAAATACAACAAGCTAGTGAATATAACAGAAAAGAAGGAGGATCACAGAGGTGGAGAACTAGTGGTTACCAGTGTGGAGTGGGAGGTACAAACACTGGATGTAAGATAGGCTACAAGACAAGGATGTATTGTACAACACGGGGAATATAGACACTATATTGTCATAACTGTAAATAGAGTGTAACCGGAGAAGGCAATGGCACCCCACTCCAGTACTCTCGCCTGGAAACCCCCATGGGCAGAGGAGCCCAGTAGGCTGCAGTCCATGGGGTCGCTAAGAGTCGGACACAACTGAACAACTTCATTTTCACTTTTCACTGTCATGCATTGGAGAAGGAAATGGCAACCCACTCCAATGTTCTTGCCTGGAGAATCCCAGGGACGGGGGAGCCTAGTGAGCTACCATCTATGGGGTCNGCTGGAATTCCATCACCTGCAATAGCCTTGTTCATAGTGATGCTTCCTAAGGCCCACTTGACTTCACATTCCAAGATGTTTGGCCCTAGGTGACTGATCACACCATTGTGATTATCTGGGTCATGAACATCTTGTTTTGTATAGTTCTTCTCTGTATTCTTGCCACCTGTTCTTAATATCTTCTGCTTCTGTTATGTCCATACCATTTCTGTCCTTTATTGAGCCCATTTTTGCATGAAATATTCTCTTGGTACCTCTAATTTTCTTGAAGAGATCTCCAGTCTTTCCCATTCTATTATTTTCCTCTATCTCTTTGTATTGATCTCTGAGGAAGGCTTTCTTATCTCTCCTTGCTTTTCTTTGGAACTCTGCATTCAGATGTGCTTCAGCTGTAGGGTTTTTGAGATGTTGTATTTGAAGCGTAGTCAGTCCTCTCTCAGTACAATGGCCATTTTGCTCAGGAGCTGCAACAATAGTTTACTGGTCCAAGGGCCACTGTAATGACTCAGTGGCTCTCCCACTGACTGCCTCCTCATAGGTTGATGGCCTCCATTCTGTGGAATTCTCTCCAGTTCCTTAACCAGTGAGCAATATACTGGGCAAGATACAGTTATTGGCAATTGTCAATAAAACATATAAAACACCAATGTCTAAACTTATGAATATGAAGGACTTATATCTTTTAAACTTTAGTAAATAAAGACAGACATGTTTTAGTATATACAGGAAACTCTTATTTTGAGAAAGCAAACGTTAAGGAAATATAGACAGTTTTCTGAACACCACAATGTAAGTGCATTCTCCAGAGCTGAAATCAGTTTCTTTTCGGTTTGAGATCTTGATGATGGAACGCACAATGGAATTTCCAGTTCTGAAAGTGATATTAAACTCACCCATTGTTCTAAGTGAGCTAGGGCCACACCAGAAAGCTATGTGGGTGGTAAGGAGAGGGCTAGATATAGTTCAGTGTGGGCAAATGGAAAGAAATAAATTTAGAGAAAAGTCATCTAAACTTGATTTATAAAATAATGAATGCCAAACGATCAGCTATAAACCAGAGAAAGAATACTCCCGGAGCTTATTCAAATTCATGTCCACTGAGTCAGTGATGCCATCCAACCATCTCATCCTCTGTTGTCCCCTTCTCCTCAGCCTTCGATCTTTCCCAGCATCAGGGTGCTTTCAAATGAGTCAGCTCTTCACATCAGGTGGCCAAAGTATTGGAGTTTCAGCTTCAAGATCAGTCCTTCTAATGAATATTCAGGACTGATCTCCTTTAGAATGGACTGGTTGGATCTCCTTGCAGTCCAAGGGACTCTCAAGAGTCTTCTCCAACACCACAGTTCAAAAGCATCAATTCTTCAGCACTCAACTTTCTTTATAGTCCAACTCTCATATCTATACATCACTAGCAATGGAAAAACCATAGCTTTGACTAGACGGACCTTTGTAGGCAAAGTAATGTCTCTGCTTTTTAATATGCTATCTAGGTTGGTCACAACTTTTCTTAACCCTGGTGGCTCAGAGGTTAAAGAGTCTGCCTGAAATGCAGGAGAACTGGGTTCGATCCCTGGGTCGGGAAGATCCCCTGGAGAAGGAAATGGCAATCCATTCTAGTATTCTTGCCTGGAGAATCCCATGGACGGTGGAGCCTGGTGGGCTATAGTCCATGGGGTCCAAAGAGTTGGACACGACCGAGCAACTTCACTTTCACTTTCTTAAAAGGAGCAAGTGTCTTTCAATTTCATGGCTGCAGTCACCATCTGCAGTGATTTTGGAGCCCCCCAAAATAAAGTCTGTCACTGTTTCCATTGTTTCTCCATCTATTTGCCATGGAGTGATGGGACCCAGACAGAGACAAGACAGAGACATTACTTTGCCAACTAAGGTCCATCTAGTTAAGGCTATGGTTTTTCCAGTAGTCATATATGGATGTGAGAGTTGGACTATAAAGAAAGCTAAGCACTGAAGAACTGATGCTTTTGAACTGTGGTGTCGGAGAAGACTCTTAAGTCCCTTGGTCTACAAGAAGATCCAACCA
Organism: Oreotragus oreotragus; assembly: GCA_006410675.1. Taxonomy (NCBI): domain Eukaryota; kingdom Metazoa; phylum Chordata; class Mammalia; order Artiodactyla; family Bovidae; genus Oreotragus; species Oreotragus oreotragus. Next base: position 136,230 of record SJYX01017496.1, on the reverse strand, counting down.
GTCCATCCTAAAGGAAATCTGAATATTCATTGGAAGGACTGATGTTGAAGCTGAAACTCCAATCCTTGGCCACCTGATGTGAAGAGCTGACTCATTGGAAAAGACCCCAATTCTGAGAAAGATTGAAAGTAGGAGGAGAAGGGGACAACAGAGGATGAGATGGTTGGATGGCATCACTGACTCAATGGCCATGAGTTTGAGTAGACTCCAGGAGTTGATGATGGACAGGGAGGCTTGGCGTGTTGCAGTCCATGGGGTTGCAAAGAGTCTGACACAACTGAGCAACTGAACTGAACTGAACTGATAGGACCCATGCCATGATCTTAGTTTTCTGAATGTCGTGTTTTAAGCCAACTTTTTCATACTCCTCTTTCATTTTCGTCAAGAGGCTCTTTAGTTCTTCACTTTCTGCCATAAATGTGGTGTCATCTGCATATCTGAGGTCACTGATATTTCTCCCAGAAATCTTGATTCCAGCTTGTGCTTCATCCAGCTCAGGATTTTGCATGAAGTACACTGCATATAAGCTAAATAAACAAGGTGACAATATATAGCCTTGGTGTACTTCTTTCCCGATTTGGAACCAGTCTGTTGTTCCATGTTCAGTTCTAACTGTTGCTTCTTGACCTGCATAATTGTGTATATGAGTCCATAATTGAGGGAAGAAGTCTGGGTTGATGGCCTAAAGCTTAGAGTGCTCACCACAAGGATGCAGTTAGATACAGAGAAGTTCAAAACTTTGAGAACTCAACATGAAGACGTCAGAAAAAAGGGAGGAGCCAACAGAAGAGGATGGGAAGAAGGGACTGGAGAGGGAGAAAGAAAATCAAGCCAGTAGACCATTCTGGAAGCCAAGCAGAGACAGAGATTTAAGGATGAGACAGTTATCAACTGTGTCTATTTCTGCATATAGGTCACCTAAGATGAGGATGTTTGAGGATAAGTGATTGAATTTAGCAAGGTGGAACTTATTAATTACCCAGACAAGAGAAATTTCACTGGAGTACTTGAGGTCAGAGCATCAGCTAACTGGACCAGGTTCAAAAGAAAATGGAAGAGAAATTGGACATAGCTAGAGACAAGTATCTCAGGAGTTTCTCTGTGAAAGGAAAGAAAGAAATAGGACAGCAGATGGAGTGTGAGGCAGAGTCAAGAGAGTGTTTTAAGATGTGAAGAAATGACAGCCCGCTTACAGAGGAGGGAGAGACTGCTGGTGGAGGAGAGACAGGAGAAAAAGTTGGAGGAATGTTTTTGAGCGAGAGAGAGTAGCATCTAGTGCACAAGTGGGGAGGTTATACATGGATGTAGCATGGATAGCTCATGCCTGGAAACAGAAGGGAAGTGGGCATGGAGAACAGGACCACATGTAGCGGGGTAAGCAGATGCAGAGAAGCTTATAAAAGTCCTCTCCTCATTGCTTCTATTTTCCCAGTAAAGCAGAAAGCAAGGTTGTCAGTGGAGAGTGAGGATGGAGGAGGAGGGGGTGGAATTTTGGAGTGAGAGAAAATACAAAATAATAATCTAGCAAGTGGGTGGGAAAGCATACTTGGGAACAGTATGCTTGATGGTCAAGGATGATGGTCAAGGAGAATCAAGTCTTCCCCTGAGGTTCATGGTCATAAATTATAAATAGGGTACCATGGCAGTGTCTATGGCTCAACACACTCCAGTGAATCTATTGTCTTTAGAAAACTCTGAGCGACTCATAATATGACTGACAAGGGTCGTTAAAACCTTGCTGGGGCAATCTTCTTCAGCATGGATATGTCAGTACTCTCCTGCTTACACTTTTCTCAGTTGTTTCCCCAGGAGCTTCTGTTTCGGCACTTTGATCACCCTTGTCCTCAATTACTTTTCTTTCAATATCTAGCTCCTAAACTGCCTTCTCTAAAAAACCACCTATATAGTAGGTGTCCCTTGTTCCGTTATGTAACTTAATGATTGTTCCATCTTAACATTTATCATTTAACAACTTTATAAAGTAGGCTTCATACGTCATCACCACTGCCATCATCATCTTTATTTTACAAAAAGCAAAGAGGAGAAATAGAGATATTAACTAACTTGATAGGCTCCTGCAAGTAGGGTAGTAAAGGTCAAAGTCAGGAACTGAAGGGCAGTAGATCAAGTCTGAATTTCATGCTCTTAACCATCAGGTCATGCTAACTCTCTTCTTTTGGGTCAAATAAAGATGATATCATTGCAACAGAGGAAGACTAAGTTGCCTGAATGTATAATTTTATATAATGCAGATTATAAGATACATTGAGTATTATGATTTGTTTGACATTGAATACAACTCCAGTGAATCTGGGATTCTCCTTCTGTGTGTCTTCTCAGATTGTGAGTGTTAACTATTGTGTCTGAGAGGCAGTTGGAGCCATGAGATTTAATGTGCTTTAATATCATTCTATTTAAAAGCAAGAATTGTGTTGTTAACATGCTATTGTAAGGTCATTGAATAAGTGTATAGTCCACCATAGGGTTTTGATTAAGAAATAAACATTTCAGTCTTGAATTCTGAATACGGCCCCATGAAAATACTGAGGGATGGATGTTCAAAATCCTGGCAACAGCTATCTAATTTTCTAAGCTTATGTAGAAAGAAAAGTTTTTAAGGGCAAAATATATTCTCTCAGAGTTAGTTAAAATCAAAACTGCATACAAAAGAGCCAGCAGACTTGACACTACTACTTACAGGATTTACTTCTTGGAAAGGAATAAGCTTTCCTTAACAGCTTTATCCAATGGCATGTCTGACAATAGTGAATATAAACAATTTGGCTTCCTGAGGCAACTTCTTCACATATTGTCTGATGGCATTCAGTGCTGTCTGCTGGCCCCGTTGTATTCAGTGCAGCAAAAGCCATGAGGGGCCTTGAGTTGCTGTTCACAGCTGAGTCCCATTAGTGTGTTCACCTACAGAACTGCCATGCCTCCCCACAAGCCCCTAGCCTGCCAGTGAGGGTGTCAGTGGGATCCCTAAGCTTTGAAACCAGTGCAATCAAAGAGCAGGCTTTTAATTGAAGCCACCAGAAAGAGAAGAGCAAGATGCTTGGGTCACCATGCTTTCCGTGTGGCACAGAAGGGGTACGCAAGGGCCAATGTGAACTGTTTGTTAGATATCATTTATCGTTTACCCCTTGTTTTTGGGTGGGCCCAGTGCTTTACGTAATAATGTATTATTTCATTTAATGTTCACATCAACACTCAACCTCAGATATTTCATGTAAGAAATATATATTGAGAGAAACTATATCATAAGAAATGGACTATTTCCTCCCATATCAGTAAACAAGGATGTCACATATATGCATACCAAGTTACTTCAGTCGTGTCTGACTCTTTGCCACCATGTGTACCAGGGCCCACCACGCTCCTCTGTCCCTGGGATTCTCCAGGCAAGAACACTGGAGTGGGTTGCTATGCCCTCCTCCAGGGGCTCTTCCCAACGCAGGGATGGAACCTGCTTCTCTTACGTCTCCTGTATCGGCAGGCAAGTTCTTCACCACTAGCACCACGTGAGAAGCCCAACAACGATGTCACAGTCATCAGCAATTGCATGCATGGCGAGCCAGTGAGCCCAGAGGAAGCTAAGGACGTGAAAACACAAGAGACTGGCCCCAGCTATCTTAGGCGCAAACATTCTGGCTTAGTTGGTCCAGATGATGAGACAATTATAGAAATAACTTTTACGAGGATAAATGTGAAAATCTCCTAGGAGAGGTACAAGATCAAGGGACTGTACAGAGGATAGCAGGAGAATATTAACTCAGAGGGAAAAATGAAGGTCTTACAGAGGAGGTGTCTTCTCAAGTAGGTAAAACATGATGGCTACACTTTTGAGTAGCAGAAACAAGGGAAGAAGTTTTTGTTATTCTAACAGTAGAAGAAAAGGCACAGCAGTAGACAAGGACAAGTTCAGTGTGAATATGGGGAAGAAAGAAATAAAATTGAGGATTGGGGTCAGGCAAAAAAGGACTGAAAGCCACATCAGTGGTTATAGTCTTAATTCAGTTGGCTGCTCTTATAGGAATGAGCTACCCAAAGCTTATGATAGAAGGAAAAAACAGGATTGGCGCTGCCTTTGGGAAGACTAACCTGGCAAGTATCATCATTGGAAAAGAGATAGAGTAAGGTACCCCAGTTGAAGGCTATTCGTTGTTTAGATGGGAAGAGTAAGGGTTTGAATTAGGTTAGTGACAGTGGGAATGGAAAGGAAGCAATAGAGATTAAGAAATCGCAATGGTCTTGGCACTTGGCTGCCCGGTGGGAAAAGAGTCAAAGTTTCGAAGTTGGTAGACAGCTTTAAGTCAGAAAACAACTATGGCAGTATAATGTGAGCTCTGGCAATAGCCTTGGCTGAGAATTCAAGGTCCAGCATCTGCCTAGAAGATTCAATCAGTGACAGGCCCTGTCCAGGAATAAATATGGTGATGACAAGATGAGCAGAATGCAAGGATTCAAATCATTTCATCTTCAGGAAACCCAAATCACTATTTTTGCATATGAATAAGTAAAATGAGAAGAATCAAGCATTATATGAAGATTACATCACTGGTTCTCAGTAACTTGTGAAGATCACCCAAGACGCTGGTGGAAATTCCATGCAAGGATTCAAATCATTTCATCTTCAGGAAACCCAAATCACTATTTTTGCATATGAATAAGTAAAATGAGAAGAATCAAGCATTATATGAAGATTACATCACTGGTTCTCAGTAACTTGTGAAGATCACCCAAGACGCTGGTGGAAATTCCAGACACTCAAAACAACTCCTAAAGATTCTCATTCAATAAATCCTGAGTGGGTCCCAAGAATCAATAATGTTCTGACCTATACTCAGTGATTACGGATTGAGTGATCAGAAAAAGAGACTTTGAGAAACATCGGATTTTCCATCATAAATAGTACCCTACTCATACATAAACTTCAGGTAATCACAATGTGTATTGTGTATTCTGATGTGGTCACAAATCTTCCCAAGAGAAGTGAAAAATTTCCCACCACAGACAGCCAGAGAATTCTCTGACTCATCCTAATCTTTTGTTCTCTTTTAAAACCATATTTAAACCATCTTCTCCTTGCATTCCATTTGTTTATTAACTTTGGGAGCTTTTATTCCCTTGAATGTTTTCTTTATAAGAATGTTGCTGCTGCTGCTGCTGCTAAGTCGCTTCAGTCATATCTGACTCTGTGGGACCCCAGAGACAGCAGCCCACCAGGCTCCCCCGTCCCTGGGATTCTCTAAGCAAGAACACTGGAGTGGGTTGCCATTTCCTTCTCCAATGCACAAATGTGAAAATGTATGCAAAGTTCAGTCCATTTTAAAATAGACAATGTATACAATTGACTTTGCTTTTGCTGCCACCGGTAGCATTGGAACAATAGGAAAGTGACCTAACCTCACTAGGTTTTTCTCATCTTTAAAACCAGATCTAATCAGACCGGTTTTACTATCCCCTCTCTGATTCTATGGTCTAGTGCCTTATAATCTAGATGCAAACCTATTTTATGGTTACAAAGAGTATTGAGTGGGATCTTGCCACTTCCAATGGGTTCTTTTAGCATAGGGACCATGATTTCCCTCTTGGTAGTCTGTTCCCAGCAAGGGCACAGGACTTGCTTATGTGAGGCTTGGATGTGTCTGTGTGGACCCTCCCATTTCAGAGATGGCCCACTTGAGACATTCTTCTTGATCTTCAGGGCTTTATGATTTCTGCAAACTTTCCCCTCTGATTCTAAATGAAAAATAATACTTTCTGGACAAGTTCTCAGAAAATTGCCCCGGAGAGACCAATAGGTTTCCTTTCTGAGGGAACAGGTTTAAGTTTTTCCAGTGAACAGAAAGAAAACAGTAACAAATGGACCATGTCAATGTTTTATTGACAAAAGAGTAATTAAGACATTTTGTGCTTAGGGTCTGAATCTTGAATGAGCTGTCATAGCTTCCATTTTACTTTGCAGTCTTATATAATGGCCTGATCCTTTGAGATAATTTTATGTAGTTATTTCTTATTATAAGGTAATAGAGTTTGATGGAAAACTCCAGAAAAATATAAATTTTGAAAAGAAAATTCATCTAAATTCTTCAAAACAGAAAGAAATGATTATTTCAGTATATAGTCTTCTACTCATTTCTTTCTTTGTGTCTCTGTCTTTCTCTGGGTCTTACCCTTTTTTTCTTTCTCTTTACATTTTTACCTTTCTCTGTCTCACTCTCTCTCTCTCTCTGTGCATATATTGTGTGATTTTATTTAAAATGGGCCAGTACCCTAGATGCTAACCTGATATTTTTCTCCAGGTCACTATTTTTTACTTTTAATTTATTTTTAACAGAAGTCTTTTTTCCCATCTTATAAACATATCACAGTGTATTCATTCTATTCTCTTGATTTTAATGGAATTGATCTTAAGTGGTGCTTATGACATAATGATGAATCTTTGCCTTCGATTTCAGCTGTTTGATCAAACCTACCAGCAAAAGTTCTCAGTCCACCTAAGAGCAGTTAGCTCTTATCAATCAACCTTGTAGAATCAAGTGGTTGACTTCTTCATGTGTTGCTCGATTATTTCAGTTGAGCAGCAGTGGGCCCACATGCCTTACACTGGACCACCTCAGATCATGTATGCCTTTTCCTTTGGGAACTAAGCAAGAATCATGGCAGCAGAGCTTGAAAACATAAGCTGTAGCTTTATCTGAAGTGCCACTGTCCAGAGAAAAGTAACCTCTCTGACCCTATGCAATACCAGGATATACGGGCCAGAGCAGTTCTTTGGTTTCGTAGCATTACAAAGGCTTTGTCCAAACCAAGAGGCTTAAACTTTACTTTTAGTTCCTGTGAGCCTTACTAACACATTTTTGAAAGTGCAGGAGGAAACCTCTGCATGAACAGTTCCAGTTGGAGCAGGAAAAAGTTGAATTTGTTTTGTTTTTTTTTAATTCCAATAAACCATTGGCAGACTCCCCTGCATGTACATTTGTGCCTCCTGCCTCATCCAACTGAGCCAGAGATTCTAGATACAACTGTCTCGCGCGTTGTGAAGGACCTGTGCAAGGCAGGTTCTGTCCAGAGACTCTCTTTGCATTTAACCTTTCAAAAGGCGAGCCTATAAACCTTCTCGTTACAGCCAGGCTAGGCTCCCTGCGGAGTAAGTACCTGGCTGAAAACCACTTGGAATAACTTTCAGCTAAAGTGTAAAAATATATACCTTGGCCAACTGCAAGTACTACACCACGTGACCCAAGACACAGGCCAAGCGGAGCCATCTTGGCACCAGGCTGGACCCAACATCCCATCCCCCAACATCAGCACAGTGACCCCTTCCGATGGATGCTCCCTCGAAATCATCTCAAACTCATTCTCCTCTGCATGCCTCTACTCTTACAACTTAGCCCAAGTTACTGCCTTATCTCCTCTATAATACTTCTAGAGCTTTCTTTATTGGTCACTCTCAGGTTTCTTCTGTCACTGGCCTGTTCATTCCCTGGACAACAGCCAGGGCAAGCTTTTGAAAGTGAGTCTAAAAAAAAAAAGAAAGTGAGTCTAGTTATGTCTTTCCCAATAGATCTAAAAATGTGACTGTGATCCAGCAGGCCTTCTCTGACTTGGCTTCTGCCAAATCTCCAGCCTTACTAGGTGCTCCAGTCCCAGATGCAAACAAGGTCTGCCTTATGGTTTTTAGCTTTTTATTTAACAGATATACATACTACTATATATAAAATAGATAGCCAGTAAGGACCTACTGTATAGCGCAGGGAACTATACTCAGTATCTTATAAAATAACCTACAATGGAAAAGAATCTGGAAAAGCATATATATAAAACTTTTAATACATATATGCTGCTAAGTCACTTCAGTCGTGTCTGACTCTGTGCAACCCCCATAGATGGTAGCCCACCAGGCTCCCCTGTCTCTGTGATTCTCCAGGCAAGAACACTGGAGCAGGTTGCCATTGCCTTCTCCAATGCCTGAAAGTGAAAAGTGAAAGCGAAGGCGCTCAGTCGTGTCCAACTCAGCAATCCCGTGGACTGCAGCCTACTAGGCTCCTCCGTCCATGGGATTTTCCAGGCAAGAGTACTGGAGTGGGGTGCCGTTGCCTTCTCTGGAATACATATATATATATATATATAGGCTGGTAAAGAATCCACCTGCAATGCAGGAGATGCAGTTTTGATCCCTGGGTCAGGAAGATCCTTGGGAGNACTCAGCAATCCCGTGGACTGCAGCCTACTAGGCTCCTCCGTCCATGGGATTTTCCAGGCAAGAGTACTGGAGTGGGGTGCCGTTGCCTTCTCTGGAATACATATATATATATATATATAGGCTGGTAAAGAATCCACCTGCAATGCAGGAGATGCAGTTTTGATCCCTGGGTCAGGAAGATCCTTGGGAGATGGAAATGGCAACCCACTGCAGTATTCTTGCCTTGGAAATCTCATGGACAAAGGAGCTTGCCAGGCTATACAGTCCATGAGGTCTCAACTAACCCACCACCACTACCATATATATATATGTGTGTGTGTGTATATATATATATATGTGTATATATATATATATGAACTGAATCACTTTGCTCTATGCCTAAAACTAATACAACATTTCAAATCAATTATACTTCTTTTAAAAATAGACAAATACTGTTTTTAAATTTTAACTCAAAAATTTTAAAAAGCCACATACTGAGTAAGGTATTCCTGAGTGAGGACTTTCTAAAGTAGCCCCACCCTACACTCCCATCACGCACTCAGGTCCTGCTCTCCCTTCCTGCTTTGTTCTTCTCCCTAGTATGTTTCCCTTCTAACATACTTTACATTTTATTTCTTTGTCTTGTACATTTTTTCTCTCCCCTCCCTGAATGTAAGCTCCATGGCACGTAAGGACTTTTGTCTATTTTGGTGGTGGTTTCATTTCTAATATCTAGAATAATTCCTGGCAAGCAGGATATATTAAAAATATTTGTTGAATGAGTGATATTTGTTGAATAAACTCCCTGTTTTGAAATCTACATACCAGCAATACACATTTATGAATATTCTATAGCATTTCTGAAAAGTTGGTGGATTCATCACAAGATGTTTTATAACTAATGATTTAGAAGGGAGAGGATAGAAATAAACATTTTTTTCGATGCTCCTGTGCCACATCTTCTAAATTAAATCACATTGCTTAAAATTCTTGCATTATGCTGTACTGTTTTTTGGCAGCTTTTATCATATTTATAATTTTAAAATATTTTTGGTTATTTGGGGTTAGTATCTGTTTTCCTAATAGGTTAGAAACATCATGGGGGTGGAGACCATGTTTGTTTCACTCAGAGACAGTGAATAAATAAGTGAGTGCCTCTTTTCCAGCAGCCATATATAATGGGGCAGGGAAATTTACCCTTAAGGCTGAAAAAAATCAGTTATTAAGTAAAGTCTAAAAATGGTCTCCTTGCCTGAGAGGCATTAGATCCCTGGCCTCTGAGAGAAACAGCAGAATTATCTGCCTCCAAGTTTTTCCCCAAATTGTTGGGTTCCAACATGCTAGGTCTTGCCTAGATGAAAAAGAAGATAACCTTGCAAGACAGAACTCCATCCCTGGGCAGCTGTCCTTTTGGGGGTTAGAAAACAAAACAGTTACAAGAGTCTTTGCTCGTATTTTTACAAAGTCTTTGGGCTTTACTGAACAACAGTTAAAAATCTGATTTAAGAAGTAGTATCAGAAACTGATCTGAAACCAAAGCAGAGCACCCGTGGCATGAGAATTAGTTTAATCCTTTGGAGGATGTTCTGCTGATCTTGGGGTGGGGGAGGAAGTTTTTCTTCTCTAATTATTCAATTTCTGCTCTAAAAACAGTTTTCATCCTACTTTACTGAATGCCAGATGGTAGAAACTTATGAAGAAGAAAGTATTTGTGAATAATCATGCAGCCTTTTGATCGCCAGCTTTCAGAGTTATCAAGTCAAACGTCTTGCTTTTCCTCCCCACCTAGAACAACATGGCAGATTTCTTGAGTGAGAGGGGAGTCGCTGGTGAACTCAGCTTTGGAAATCTCCCTTCTAGGTGGAAAGGTGCCCAGTCCAGGAAGGGTTCCAAAGTTAAGTGCAGGATACTTTTCAGGTGGTTAAAAATGCAAAAGAGAGGAGCGGGGGTGCCTATGCAATTTTCTCAGCAAGGATTTGCCACAAACTCCTCAAGCACTTTTAGCTAGAGTGAATTATGCTGACATTTTCCTTTTTCACTGTTTTCATGAGTTTTGAATATTGAAACAGATTTTGCTGGGGATAATGGAAAGCAGACTTGGGAAACACTTTTTTTTTTTTTAATCTAGATCAGATCTAGCTTTTGATGTAGGACTAACAATAGGAATATAATGAAGCAGGCAAGTGGGATTATACAAGTTGGTTTTGTTGATAGTATCTAAAAACATTTTCACTTCAAACCATTTCCTTAAATATAATATTTGCCTTTTAAAGTTCTGGACTCTGCCAAATGTTTCCCAGTGAAAAGTTTGCCTGTTATTTACATTATGGTTGCATTTTGATTTTCTGGTCATTGGAAGAAGGCTCCATGGACATCCATCATGCTGTGATCTTCATTATTTCAACTGCTTATTGGAACAAAATGAACAAGAATCACTGCAGTGATGGCCAGATCACAATGAAAAAGTGTCTTTGGTGTGCTTAAATCAAAGGAGAGTGCAAATTCAGAAATGAAAACTGTGATGGCCCTGGTATTACTCCAAGCACTCTGTGTCTACCAGCCAATTTAACTGAAGCAACACCTTTCTACAGTGGGACTATTATTATTAATCCCATTTTACAGATGAGATAACTGAGGTACAAGGATTAAGTAACTAATCTTGGATTATATGACCACCAGGAAGTAGAGCTGGATTTGAATATGGTACCTTCAGCTGGAGTTCATATCCCTAACCACTGCCCTATACCATCTGCTTGATCATGTGACCAAAAATTCACACCAGAAGATCTGTTTTCTTAAGAGGAATCAGTTGATGTGATGTACTTTCCTTTCTTATAGCCTTCCTTAGATTTCTCACCTTGGAAATTTGAAAACACTGGTAACTCTCTGTGGGAGCTGGGAAAACTCTTTAAATCTAAACTCCTCCTTGCCCTGAGGAACCTATTTGCAGATCATGAATAGAGACGCAGACACAGAGAATGGACTTGTAGACACAAGCAGGGAAGGAGAGCATGGACAAATTGAGAGAGTAGCATTGACATATACACCCTGCCGTGAGCAAAGCAGCTAGCCTAGCAGGAAGCTGCTGTATAACACAGGGAGCTCAGCTTGGTGCTCTGTGATGGCCTATAGGGGTGGAGTGAGGGTGCGCATGGGAGGGCAGCTCACGAGGGTGGGGACATATGTGTACATATAGCTCATTCACACAGTTGTGTAGCAGAAACTAACACAACAACGTAAAGTGATTACACTTCAATTTTTTAAAAAATCTGAATTCCTCCATCTTCTCATTTGTAAAGTCATTGTAGTCATAATTCCCATCATTTCAGTTCAGTTCAGTTCAGTTGTCGCTCAGTCATGTCTGACTCTGAATGGGGAAAAGTGAAAGTGAAGTCGCTCAGTCACGTCCGACTCTTCTCAACCCCATGGGCTGTAGCCTTCCAGGCTCCTCTGTCCATGGGATTTTCCAGGGAATAGTATTGGAGTGGGTTGCCATTTCCTTCTCCAGGGAATCTTCCCAACCCAGGGATCGAACCCTGGTCTCCCGCATTGTAGACAGACCATCTGAGCCACCAGGGAAGTCCCTTTGTATGGAAACTTCCAATTCTGGGATTTGATTTCTTCACTGTACAAGGTAATCTACATGTGCATATATGTGGTTGGGAGGTGTGCTGTATAGGGCAGGTGTGCACAGGATTAAGGAGATGTATGAAAAAGAATATAGTTTTTAAAGAAGGAAAAAATAGAATTAAATAACTCATTTGCATGAGTGTGAAAGCACATTGATTTCTCTTGCCAGCTGTGGGGCTTTCATAACTGACTGACTAAAATCTTCATCACTTGGAAGTTTTATGCCCTGTATTTACTGATGGGGATTAGATATTACACCCCCTGACCATTCTCTAGTGGTTCAGATACATAAATGGTTTTGTTTTCACTTCATCAGACCTACACATGGTAGTAATTAGATGCTTCCAATTACAAGGAAATCCTGTTTGATATCATCACCTAATGTTTTCCCCAAGACAGTAAGCAGAGGCTAATTTGTTTTCTATGGGAAATAAATATCTTGAGAAATGCAGATACTCATTCTCCCTGGGGATATTTAGAAATTCTTTTCATGTGATTTATAGGATTAGTAAATCACAATAACAACTAGAACAATACCAGCGCTTTTTGGTGGGTGCCTGGTGGACATGAAAATCCATATATTCATCTCAACAGTCATATAATGATAAAATTGTTAGCATCAGTAGATTAGAAAAATGAGAAACACTATACTGGAAATGGCAGAGACAGGATTCAACCCCAGGACTATATGCCTTTACATAACATGTAACACAGATTCATTCCAAGAACATGTAACAAACTGCTAATTTAGTAAAACAAACTGTTTTGCTGGGTAATAGTGAGATTTACATTCTCTGATTCTGTCATCTTTTTTCCCCCTTTCCACTGTCCCTGTTAATTCAAAAGCATTCTGAACTCCTGACCAGATTGTGCAACAAAGGCCTAACTGAAGCCACTCAATATATCCTTCAGTGAAGTTCAGTCACTCAGTCGTGTCCGACTCTTTGCAACCCCATGAATCATAGCACACCAGGCCTCCCTGTCCATCACCAACTCCCGGAGTTCACTCAGATTCAGGTCCATTGAGTCAGTGATGCCATCCAGCCATCTCATCCTCGGTCGTCCCCTTCTCCTGCCCCCAATCCCTCCCAGCATCAAAGTCTTTTCCAATGAGTCAACTCTTCGCATGAGGTGGCCAAACTACTGGAGTTTCAGCTTTAGCATCATTCCCTCCAAAGAAATCCCAGGCTGATCTCCTTCAGAATGGACCGGTTGGATCTCCTTGCAGTCCAAGGGACTCTCAAGAGTCTTCTCCAACACCACAGTTCAAAAGCATCAATTCTTCAGCATTCAGCCTTCTTCACAGTCCAACTCTCACATCCATACATGACCATTGAAAAAACCATAGCCTTGACTAGACGGTCAGTAACAATAGGCCTTACCTGAGGGTTTCCTAGAAATGCACTGTGTTCTCTAACAAGACTTCCGGGTAATTCTCAAGCAAATGATAATTCAAATTATAGCAGTCTTCAAGATAACCTGATTCAGAATTGAGTCATGTAATCTGATCTCTCCATTTTTACTATTCCCCAGTGTCAACTCAACCAGACAGTGGATTAACCCAGTATTCATGGGGCAGACTGCTTTTGCCTAAGTGGCTTTCTTCATGCTGTTCAACCTTGCCTGATGCTGTTCCCTGTACCTGTTTGTTACCTAATCAAATCCTACTTTTCAAAGACTTCTTGCTTCATGATTTAAAAGGAATCCCAGCTCTGTGTTTTTTTCTGATTTTTTTTTTCTTTTTTTTCTTAATGGCTAGTGACCTCTCTTTTGCAAACTTTGCATCACAAATAAAATTGATCCCAAGGGAAGAATAATTTAAAAACCTAAAGCACGCTTTAAAAATCAGGGATGAGTTCATTTCCATTCGTCCTTCTACCTTTTAAAATTGAGAATTAACTAGGATTTTACCTTTAAAATCCTCACACCTAGGGTTTTACATTTGAAAACCAGAAACCTTAGTCTTTTTGTATTGAGCACTACCAATAACACTCAGTGCCTAGTGTGTTGCAGAAAATAATCAAAATAGGTGTGTGTCTAATGCAGTTGCTGATTTAATTGGTGGAAAAAAAAAACTCAACTAAATAAATTTTGATTTTTGTTTTCTGCAAATCTGTAGCACTGTTTCAAATGAACTGGTCTTAACTGAGGGTCAACAAGCAAATAAAGGCAAATCTTGAAAAATTAGAGCATCTGGAAAGGCAGTTTAAAGGCAAGGAGTAGAAGGTGGGAGAGATTCAATTATGTTAGTTTTTATCATTTTTAGGAATTTAATATACTCTAGACATTTCAACTTATTTCACCAGTTACTTGTTTATGAATTATAGCAACCAGATTCAAGTTCAGGAAAGAGTAGAGATGCAGGTTCAAGTAATTTGGTACTTTCGGTTTTCTTTGTTACACTATTTCACAGTTTTTCTTTGTTAAAAAAATTAAATGGCAATTAAACACATGCAGTTGAGGAAAGCGTTAACACACACACAATCTTCTATTGTTTATATTATATAAGAGTACTGTTTAATTCCCAACAAATCTCACAAGGCTGTTATGAAAGGTAAAAACCCAAGTTTGCCACAGAGCAAACAATTTCATACCAAATGGGTTCTCAAGTTTTTTCTACCAATCCTAAAATTCTAAAATCATAGTTTAAATGTTGTATTTATGCAGTTGGAATGCATTTGGAAGTGATAATAGAATATTCAATTATCGTGGCATATGATGAATTGAAACTACATTCTCTTAGACAGCACCCAAAGGCAGAGAGAGCCCAGCATCTGCACCCGGTCACTGTTGAAGAGTAAAGACAATGTTACTAGAAGTCTGTCCAGTAAAACATGCTAGTCACTAGTAAGAGGAAAGATACTGACATCATTGTTTAGACTAATAAATACCAACTCCTCACTCCACCTCCACTCCTGCCCAGCCTGAGAAGGAGATCCCCAGAACAGATGGCTTCCCAGTATCAGAATAGAACTGAGAATCAGGGAGGAAGAAAAGAATGTAGACTGTTGGGCTGGCAATCAGCATAGTCTGCCCCAGATATCACTGGAGAAAGGCAGCTTTATAGTTATGTGACAAACACTATTTACACAGAAATCTTTCAAGAGCTCTTACTGAAAAGCACGTTGAAGATCTGGGATGATCTGTGCGAATGAACTGAGGAGCACAGGGATTAAATTTCCCCTAAAATATACATGGGTTTAGATTGTGGGATGGGTGTTCTTGAGAAAACATGTTCTGAGTTTTACCAAACCCAGCATTTCGGGCGGGGGAGGAAATAGTCTCTGACAATTGACAACCAAAAAACAGAGCAAGAGTCATCTACTGGGAACTCAATCCTAAGTGTGGTTTGTTGAAAGTTTTGAAACCCTGTGGGACGGTCCCTGAGGAGTTGGTGCCTCTGACCACCTACAGCTTCCTGAGATGGGAGCAACCTGCAGCAAAGCTCAGACAGGAAAATGCCAAGCTAAGTGAGTGCACGTTGATTAATTAATCCATCCTTGGATACATTCCTCCATACCACAAGGACTTTTTTTTTCCTCTCCTAATAGGCAACAAGCACTGTATTGTGTTCTAGGAAGTCCAAGACAAAAAGTTAAGACTCCTTGCCCTTGAGAAGTCTGTCTCATGGAAAAACAGTCAGTTCTAGGTGGTGGTTGGTAATGGTCATAATGTAGCATCTCCAGGTATAATGGAAGCTGAGAAGGAGTGTCTGTTTGTCCCTATCTGCTTGCTGGTTTCAAGCCTACTCTTCCTTCCCAGTGAATTTAAAAATACAGTTCAAATACATAAGACTGGATAAAACTCCAAACACAGGTTTCCAAAGCATTTCCCCCTTTACTGTTTGAATCCACATGTATGTGGAAGGAAATTTAGTCCATATGTTTCTGAATCATTCATACTTAAATCATCATAATTCATTTTGTTAGAGCTGTTAAGGTCCAAGAAGCCTTTGGGGCTTTATTTTTTGTCAACAGGAAGTTGATGGAACCAAGAGAAAATGACCTCCGATAGCAAAGTCAGCATAGCCCAATACTATGAATCCATGAAATTCAAATGGCCTGTGAGCTTGGCAGACGCTGCCACAAACTCAAACACAGTGACTCTGGTGCAATCACAGGCCTCTTTTCCAGGTTATGACCCTTCATCAAAAATCCTTCCGGGAGGTATTTGGATTATAGGTGCCCCAATTACATCTTCTTTGTGTGCTCATATGATGCAACATTCCAAAGGCCAAGGGAACCAAAATGCTAGTTCGATCCTGAGCCATCAATGAGGCTTTTCTGAAAACTGGAAAACTGGTCTTTTCTCTGTTGCAAAAACTACCCTTAATGCCCCCAAACAACTGTTACAAAGTTTTCTTTGGGATTTAACTAAGATTCCCGGGGATTTAAGGCACCCGCTGCCAGATTGTTAAAATGCATTAATGTTTATAGTGATTATGATTACGAGAACTAATAATAAATACTTGCATATATTTGGAGCAAAGCCCAAATCCTACTGTTTTCAGAGAAAGACTCAGTGTAAAGCCATAGGTTTCTGGAATTCTACATACAGCCAAGTCTGAGACCTGTCTAGACCCACACAGAGGACTGCGGCTAAGTGTCAGAAGCAGGCTTATTGAATTCTCTAGAGACCCCCTTCCAACACTTTAGTAAGTGAAAAATGGCTATCTTCATTGTAACTTTTGATTACTACCCATTAGGATAGACTGCCAGTATAAAAAAGAATGCATTTCTGATTGTGTCAAGCACCAATCAAAGAAAGAGTTGCGGCTGAAGTCTCTCCTAAGTGCTCTACAATTAGTTCCCACGTGCTGTTGTGATGTGAAAGGCCAGTCTCATCAGTCAGTCTATGAATGATCCGTTTCAGTACTGAAAGCATCTTGCTGGTGAATGAGACTTAGGTCAGAGATTCCCCTGCTTCACCGCAGGCCCATTCGCTCTCCTGAACCACACAGATCACACCCAGGATGGGGTCTCGGGTCCCCAGAAGCCACTTCCTGCTGCTCAGCTTGGAGAGCCGTTTCTGGTACATTTGCTCTAATCTCGAGCCTGTAGCACTGCTGGTACGTGTGAAGGACAGCCTGATCTCTGCTCTGATTCCAAAGTCCCTGTGCCCCTCTTAAATTGCATAACACACATTAATCCACTAGAGAAGCAATGACACAGGCTGCTGACTGCTTTGTTCCCAAAACAACAAAAAAAAGTTTTCGCACCTTTTGATAATCATCTTAATACTTAGGTACCACTCAGAGTGTCATTTTTTCTTTCACCATCATAGAAAAGGTTTTCATCGTAAAATATATTTCAACAGAGATGATGATAAGGAGAACGACAATCACATGAAAAGAAGAAAATGTACTTTTCTGAATCAACGTGGTAAAATTTACCCCAAAGAAAGATTCGTTGTATTAAACAAAAAAAAAGAAAAACTGAGAAACTGGTGAAATTTTTCTTCCTCTCATTCTTTATTAAATTATGAAAGTATGACGATACATTTACAGGAGGCTTGGAAAATACAGAGCAAAGTTACATATAGTTACCATAGTTATGCTATACATCACAATTATTTTTAAGCAGATAAATTAAGATCTTTAGTTGGAGTTTCAATATCAAACTCTCAAAAATTAACAGAATGAAAATACAGAAAAATAGAAGGATCTAGTACACCTGAAAAGCACCATGAAGCAATTCAACATAATTAAGATATATACAATTTTGACAGAACAGAAGACTACAAATTCTATTCAAGTGAAACTGATGAACTTTTAAAGCTAATCTCAGGGGGTATTGTGCATCCTTTTTATAGGATACAGTAACCTGTACCCCACACATAATACCAGGGACTATATAAAGCAAGTGTTTATAAACTGTGCCGGATTGTTTAATCCAAAATGTTTCCCTCTAGCCTTAGGATTGTGTGTCTACATGAAGTTTAAAGGGCTTTTAAAGATAAGGAAGGCCAGCAAGCACTGGGGAGCAAATGGGGGAAGCTCTTTGCTCGTTAACTTGATATGGACTGATGTAGTGATGGCCAATCCAGGGCTGGAAGAGTGATGAAAGAAACGCCAGCAGTGAACAGTGTTAGTGCAGTCCCCAGAAAAGAGCATAGGCTTAAGCCAAAGGGTGAGAAACAAAGAACAGTGGGAGAAAAGGAGCATACTTTATAGTTTCATAATTTAGCCACCATTTCTAAACAGTTTTTTTAGAGTGATCATCAGTCCCTGGACTTGAAGTTAGAGGATCCCACTGAAGGTCTGAGGGACAAGACTTCTACTTTCTCTGATTGTCACTTATTTAAGTCATTAACGGCTCACTAAGTGGCAGGGACAGGCACCTGCTTTTGGCTAAGATTTCCTCACACATACTTCTATTGTATTCACATTCTAGACTGATAGAATATTTTGGCCTTATTTTTATTTTCAACAACTTTATGATGGTGTAATTGACATACAATGACTCACATTTAAAGTATTAATGTGGAAAGTTTTCGGGCTTCCCCAGTGGCTTAGCAGGTAAAGAATTCACCTATAATGCAGAAAACACTGTAGATGTGTGTTTGATCCTTGGGTCAGAAAGATCTCCTGGAGAAACAAATGGCAAACCCACTCCAGTATACTTGCCTGGGAAATCCCATGGACAGAGGAGTGTGAAGAGCTGGACACGACTGAGCAACTAAATAGACCCACATATGAGAAGTCTGCACATTTGTATATACCTATGGAAACTTCAGTACTACTGAGAAAATGGAAACATCAATCAAGCCCTCCTCTACTGATGTCTCACGCTTCTTTAGAATCCCTTCTTTCTGCCCTTTCTCATCACCTCTTTCCCCAGGCTACTGATCTGGTTTCCATCACTATAGATTAGTTTGCATTTTCTAAAACTGTATAGAATTGGAATTATATGGCATAGCCTTTTTTTTTTTTTTTTAGTATGGCATATTTCACTGGATATAATTACTCTCAGATTCCTTCTTGCTGTTGTGTGTAATTCATTGCTTTGTAGTGCCAAGGCTTCTTCCCTCATATGGATAGATCACACTTTATTTTTCCATTCATTTGTTAATTAACATTTGGGTTTCCAAGTTTGTTCTATTTCAAAGAAAGCTTCCATAAGCATTCAGGTACAAGAGCTTCATTTCTCTTGGGTAAATATCTAAGAATGGAATAGCTTGCTCATACGGTGGGTTTAGGTTTAACTTT
Organism: Oreotragus oreotragus; assembly: GCA_006410675.1. NCBI lineage: Eukaryota > Metazoa > Chordata > Mammalia > Artiodactyla > Bovidae > Oreotragus > Oreotragus oreotragus. The sequence goes on along the minus strand of SJYX01017496.1, from coordinate 117,202 downwards.
TTAAAAAGAAATTGCTGAACTGTTTGCCAATATGGCTGTACCATTTTACATTACCTTCTGTAGGATATGACAGTTCCAGTTGCTCCATATCTTCATACTTTAGTATAATAAATTTTAAAATAATAGCCTTTAGTTCGTGTAAAAAAATAAATACAAAAAAAATAATAAAATAATAGCCTTTTATTTTATTTTCATTTCTCTAAGGATTCATGATTTTGAGCATTTTTATGTGTTTATTTACACCTGCGTGTCTTACTTGGTGAAATGTCTACTCAAAATTTTTGCTTATTTTTTGGAGGGGGATTATTTGTTTCCTCAGCACTGAGTTTTGAAATTAAAAAAATATATATTCTGGATATAAGTCCTTTATCAGATAAATAACTTATAAAAATATGTTCTCCTACTCTGTGGCTTACCTTTTCACTTGCTTAATGATGTCTTTAGCAGAGCAAGAATTTTTAATTTTGATGAAATCTAACTTTTCACTTTGTTCTTTTATGAATAGTGATTTGGCTACTGTGTCTAAGAAATCTTTGTGTAACTCAAGGTCATAGAGATTTTCTCCTATGCTTTTGTCTAGAAGTTTTATCGTTTTGTGTTTTACATTTGTGTTTATAATCAAGTTTGAGTATATCATTGTATGCAATGAAGAGGTATACACTGAAGTTTTTAAAAATATGGATACAGCTAGACAGAGTTAACTAGATGAGTGAAGAGATACATAATAAGAAAAAAGAAAATTTTAGCCATATTCTGATAAGGCTGAAGACAAAAAAAGAAGCAACTTATGTGATGTTCAGAATGGTAAAATCATAGTGTTTCTTTCTTCTGCTGAATCTACCAAATGTGTATGCTTTTGGAGTGGCTTTGGGATTTATAAGTATTTTCATTAATTGGACATAATTTATAAAGGAAGTCAAGGACAAATAATAGCAATGATGAAAAATTCAGCAACTCAGAGAAGTGTTTGCGCCCATTGAATCAGAGAGTGTGCAACAAATGAAGGAAGCCATGGGAACTCCAGGAGGATAGGCTATACTAAAGAAAGAAAGAAGAAAAGAAAAAGAAAGTGCTATGTTGGGGAGTGAAAGTGTCCAAATCCAGGGACAAGTCATCCCTCGATGATTGGACTAGTGTCTTTGGCTACTGAGTCATTATCAAAGGGACTGATCCAGGCTTGCAGAGGGTGAGACTTGAAAGAACAAGAGAGGCTGTGGGAAACCAGTAAGATTCTTTACCAAGCAATTCGATACCTCCCATGCCTAGCGTTTGAACACTACCTTTCCAATGGCTCTTGGAATCTGGCATGAAGATAGAGCAATGACTTGGCTGAAACTAACCTAAAAGTACAACAGGGCAATATGGATGGATTAATATTAACTACTACAAGGCATTGTGATAGGTGCTATATGTGCTTTCCTGTCTGAAAACCTCCCAAAGGTCACCCCAATGCTGTCTGTTATATCATTCCTACAAGACTAATGACATTTCTCTACTTTTAGCTCCAGAAGGAAAGGTGATATTTCATCTCTTCGATGGCATGTAGGAAAATATAAAAGAGCAGAGGAAAAAGGCCTCAGGTTGAACTATACTGGTCCTCTCTCTCTTGTCCTTGCCCTGTTCTTGAGATGAGGGTTGTTTTAGTAGCTACTTGAAGACCTGGGGGAAAACCCTATTCATTCTAAAGGTGAGGAGGGTGTGTGTGTGTGTGTGTGTGTGTGCTCCTGTGTGTGTGTGTCTGAGTATAGAAGGGCATGAGAATGGCTAATATATGATAAACTGATTATAGCTAAAAACCTTTTCTGATAAATCTTGCCTTTTTTTGCAAGCTAATTCATAGGTCATTTCTACCAGTAATGAAAAGTCACCAACATTTATTGAACATCTAAATATCCTAGATTTTCCTGGGCCTTTTATTTATGTCATCCCAATTATTCTTCATAATAGCCTGAGAGTCAGTTAGTATTAACATTGTCATTTTACAGTGAAAAGCACAGAAAGCAAAAATTGAAAGTGTTAGTCGCTCAGTTGTGTCTGACTCTTTGCAACACGCCTATGGACTCTAGACTGCCAGGCTTCTTTGTCAATGGAATTTTCCAGATAAGAATACTGGAATGGGTAACCATTCCTTTCTCCAAGGTATCTTTCCTGACTCAGAGATCAACCTGGGTCTCCTGCATTGTAGGCAGATTCTTTATCATCTGAGTCATCTGGGAAACCAGAAAACCACAGAAACTCCAAGCCATTAGATAACTCAATTGAGATCACATGTTAAAAACTACAAGAGAGACTTGAACCCAAGGTGACCTGACTCCAGAGCCTTGGCTTTCAAATATAAGTACTACTTCCCACAATCCAATGCAGGTAATATTCTGCAAAAACTCACACTGCAGGAAATTTAAATTATTTCAGTATAATAGAATTCAATTTCTTTTAAAAATTATTCAAATTTTTGACAACTGGAAGCATATTCATTATGAAAATTTTACCACTATTATTTCATTTTGTAAGGGTTAAATTCTGTTCCTAAAAAAAAAAAAAGTCAAAGGGAAAAAAATCCAAAAGATTATTTCTGACATCTACCTTTCACTGGTGAAAAAATAAAATAAAGTCATAGTTGGACCAAAGTAGCTTTATCTGAACCTGAAAAGTCAATTGACCAATTGTGGGTAAATGAATTAAAATTGAAATTAAAAAAATTTTTGTGTGTCTATGTTATTGGAAAGAATACTGCAGTAGGAACCAATAGAACAAGGTTCCATTTCTACCCCTGCCCTAGACACTACAACTTCTTATAGGTTACTCCTTATCCTGCAATCCTGTTTCCCATCTGTAAAATGAGGGTTGAAACTCCATGAGCTTTAGGATTCCTTCCAGCTTGGGCATTCAGTGACAAGGGACAAGCTCCTTTGATTTATTGTTTTATGTATTTACAGGGGGAGAAGGCAGTGGCACCCCAATCCAATACTCTTGCCTGGAAAATCCCATGGATGGAGGAGCCTGGAAGGCTGAAGTCCATGGGGTCGCTGAGGGTCGGACATGACTGAGTGACTTCACTTTCACTTTTCACTTTGATGCATTGGAGAAAGAAATGGCAACCCACTCCAGTGTTCTTGCCTGGAGAATCCCAGGGACAGGGTAGCTTGGTGGGCTGCCGTCCATGGGGTCACACAGAGTTGGACACGACTGAAGTGACTTAGCAGCAGCAGCAGCATATTTACAGGAGAGAGGGCAGATTTTTTACGTCCTCCCCCAAACCTACCACTTCCAACAACTAAGATCAAATTTAGACTCTTTAAAGAAAGTAGAAATCTGTACCCAAAGGGCTTATTTATCTCCCATCAACAAGTGTCCGGGTTCCCAGGCTTCTCAGCTGACATTTCCAGGATGTATGTCTTTGCCTCTTCACAGCAACACTGTTTTGCACACATAGAGCAGTAGTGAGAAGATGGATTGGCTGCTGAGACACATGGCTGGGCTATGGTCTAGAGACAGTGGTCCATACTTAGCTGTTTGTTGGACAAACTGAATTTAAGAAATGGACAACTCGCCGGAGGTACAGTTCATCCTTCATGGTTCCTTTGACATCTTTGTTTAGCAATGACATGTTCATTTCTCTGGGTACATTTTATTGAAAGAGTGTTGCGATTTTGTTTTTATTTCTTTCTCTGCCATTTGAGTGGTGATTTGATTATAAAGGCAATTCTGAGCAGACCTGCATAAGGAAAGTAGGGAAAGGCACTCCGAACTCTGCAGTGTGCTTCAGTGCTGATGGCGCCCCTTGCCTTTCTCACTCCCTAAGCATAGGGGAGGTAAATAGATATTAACCCTCATCTCTCCTTCCACACTGGTTGTGTGCTCTCCTTGAGGGTGAGATCTGGACCACTTGGTTGTGTATGTTTATGTCTAACAAAGGGTTGGAGAGAAAAAAGATACATTGGGAATTAAGCAACATGACATTTACACAGCAACCAGTTATGACTTTGGGGGATCTAAAACAATGGATAAAACTCAGCGCAAGGCTGAGGTTTCCAGTGTAGGATTCCCAGGATCCTTAATGAGAAGCGTGTGGCTGAGTCCTGTTACATCTGCTGAGGACTTAGTCTGAAGTGTTCTCATTATGCTAACCTGGGGGACTTCACAGTGGCTTGAGCCTGGCATGCTTTTCTCCAGATGCCAAATGCTCACTCATTTCCTTTTTGTCCATTTTATTGCAGCATGCAGCTTTCTTTCTATCATGTTTGATTTTTGGCTGATTATTTCTGAGTCACAACTGGGAAGGGCAAAGGGCAGACAAATAAAACAAGTTCACGCTGAGTATCAGCTTCATCAGACCACTGCCCCATGTACAATGTTGTCTTGAATGGGAAGACCCATTTAAATGGGGTTTTTATTGTATTAAAGATACAAATTGCTATCATTTTCAACATCTAAACTAGATTTATCATGAGAACATAGCCCCTTGTTGGGGAGTTCCTTGTAAGCAGGTACTAATATTAAAGGGAGTCCAAGGATGTGGCTTCACACACTGGATAAACCACATTGTCTACACCAGGGATGGAGCACTGAATCACTCTCCTCACCCTCCTCTGCCAGGCTAGAGAGGCCCAAAGGATGGTGTGATGAGATGGCTTATCTAGGAACCATGTGCTTTGGAAACAAAGAGCACCATTTAGCAATTTCTCCTGCCCTTGAAGTCTATATCTCTCATCATTCTGATGCCTCAAGTTGCACTTTTCACGTGGGTACCCCTAGCCCAGTAACAATGGGAAAGTCCCCATTCAATAGCATAGCAGGTTTCAGAGAATTTAATCACATCGCAAATGCTGGAACCTGGCTCAAAAACAAGGAGAAAATACCTTCTCAGGATCTGAAGAGCTTTTCTTTTCTCCGTCGAGTTCACCTCAGTTTCAGAAGTTATAGCCAAGGTTTTTCTTTGGCTTGGTTTTGTTTGGAGCATAAGTGAGGTCAATCATCAGACAACTCATTATTCAAATGCAAACCTGCTCAGTGATAGGGACTTTATTTGATTTGTTTCAAAACATCCTTTCAGATAGGAAGTATGAAATTCGGTTGAACGGTAAAAAGTCCACTTGCTCCTTTCTTTTTCCCTTAAAAAATGTCTTGACTTCATGATTTATCTCAAAGTGAAAAAAACCATAACACATGGGAAAGATGCAACGTTCTGAAAAGGAACGAATGATAAGCCAAAACTTAAAAGAAAACCTTTTCAACTGCTCAGGAAACACAGAGGTACTTGGTGACTCACCCATGAACTGAATCTCCAGATTAAAGTGTCAGATCCAAGAACTGCATCTCTAACTTTCTGGGGGAAAAGAGTGTGGCTCTAAATATCCAAATGCCAGTTCACAGTATGAAAAAATAAAATATTCCCAATAAGTGGATCTACTAAATTTTGGCAGCAAAGGTCCTTTTATTTTCAAGAACTATAAGAAGCTATTTTCAAATATAATTTCTTTGTGTCAGATTGCAATGGGAAAGAATTGAATATTGAAAATGAATATTCACCTTTCAGTTCAGTTCAGTCGCTTAGTTGTGTCCGACTCTTTGCAACCCCCTGAATCGCAGCATGCCAGGCCTCCCTGTCCATCACCAACTCCCGGAGTTCACTCAAACTCACGTCCATTGAGTCGGTGATGCCATCCAACCATCTCATCCTCTGTCGTCCCCTTCTTTCCCTGCCCCCAATCCCTCCCAGCATCAGAGTCTTTTCCAATTAGTCAGCTCTTCACATGAGGTGGCCAAAATACTGGAGTTTCAGCTTTAGCATCAGTCCTTCCGAAGAAATCCCAGGGCTGATCTTCTTCAAACTGGACTGGCTGGAGCTCCTTGAAGTCCAAGGGAGTCTCCAGAGTCTTCTCCAACACAACAGTTCAAAAGCATCAATTCTTCAGCACTCAGCTTTCTTCACAGTCCAATTGTTGCATCCATATATGACCACTGAAAAACCATAGCCTTGACTAGATGGACCCTTGTTGGCAAAGTAATGTCTCTGCTTTTCAATATGCTATCTAGGTTGATCATAACTTTCCTTCCAAGGAGTAAGTGTCTTTTAATTTCATGGCTGCAGTCACCATCTGCAGTGACTTTAGAGCCGAAAAAAATAAAGTCTGACACTTTCCACTGTTTCCCCATCTATTTCCCACGAAATGATGGGACCAGATGCCATGATCTTCGTTTTCTGAATGTTGAGCTTGAAGCCAACTTTTTCACTCTCCTTTTCCACTTTCATCAGAGGCTTTTTAGTTCCTCTTCACTTTCTGCCATAAGGGTGGTGTCATCTGCATATCTGAAGTTATTGACATTTCTCCTGGCAATCTTGATTCCAGCTTGTGCTTCTTCCAGCCCAACGTTTCTCATGATGTACCCTACATATAAGTTAAATAAGCAGGGTGACAATACACAGCCTTGACGTACTTCTTTTCTTATTTGGAACCAGTCTGTCATTCCATGTCACATAGAAATATATGGGTATTCTCATTGTTCAATTTGATGATCCATAATAAAGTGTTTAGATTACCTGCCAGCATTACCATGTTCTTAAAAAATCAGTACTACATCTGATTGGTATATACTGATCCCTGGGAGACTTAAGTCTGATTTACCTCAGTCTCCTAGTTGCTCAGCTGCCTACTGTCTCTTCCTCCTGATTTATCCTTCATGTTGTATCTACAGGCACTTTTCTAGAATAAAAATCCTAATGATATCACTTTTCTGATTAGTGAGCTCTGCTCTTTCTTCTCCACGAATAACTCCTAGTGTAGCAGACACTCATGTTATGGTCAGGTCTGCCTTCGAGCTCCCCTGTGGCCTTCTGCTCTGAAAGAGGTGGATTCTTTCATGTTCCGTGGAAACACCCACCTCATACACTTTTACCTATGCTCTTCCCTTGGACCAAAACCTTTATCTTTAATATGGCACCTGGAAATATGCCTCTCACCTTCAGACTCAGCTTGGAGATCATTTCCTTCATGAACTGTTCTTGATTCCTCATGCAGGATCAGCCACTCTGTCCTCTAGCTTGTAGGGTGATTTTTTTTGTTTGTTTGTTTAATATAACATTTTTCTATCCATTTGCTTTTCTAACATTTCCCTTCTGGAATATAAGCTCTTCAACTTAAGGGACTGTGACCATATCTGGAATCTCTGGCCTACCACATAGTAGGTGGTATTCAATAAATTTTGTTGAAATGGGGAGTGAGTGAACGACCATCAGTCATTGGAATGTCATACAGAACCTTGAATATTGAGGGCAGAATTAGCTCTTTTCTTAAAAAAAAGTTTTTAAAGAATATTTATTTTTTCACAATGCTACACAGCATGTGGGATCTTAGTACCTGACCAGGGATCAAACCTGTGCCTCCTGCAGTGGAAGCATGGAGTCTTAACCACAGGACCACCAGAGAAGTCTCCAGAATTAACTGTCATGCTTTGTTCCTGCATCTCTGCTTTAACATGCTCTTGTATATCATGATTTTTAAAGGCTTTTTATAGGCACGTTACAACTGTGTCTTCCTCTTTGCTTCAGTGGATCAGAGCCATTTTCTGAAGGGAATGGAAGGTGGCATTTAACGGATATTCTTGTTGACTCTGGACCTAGCAGCTGCTATCACCTTATTAATGATTAGTGGAATGGACTCTGGTACAAGAATATCCAAAAAGGATTTGTCTCTGCCAGGCTTTGGCAAAACAAGACCATTGGAATATAAGCCTTTCTGATGGCTTGATATACAAGAACTAAACATTTATTTTTTTCCACTGATAAATGAACAGAGAGAGACACATTGACAGAGAGTAATAATTTGCAGAATTCTTAATAAAATTGTACTAAGGTGTCTTTTAAAGACAGAAGCTACCTACCAGGCCTCAGCAAGGAGTGTGAGTTTGGAGTGTCCAACGTGTTTGGCATTGGAGGCAATGGAGGCCACCTCACAGCCCGCCATCACTCCATGCTTCCTGCATGTCACAGCCAGGGCTCGCTGCTCATCTTTTTGTTTCTCCTTCAGCAAAATGATGTGAACAACTTGGAGCATATGGAAGCATTTCCACACTGCAAGTTATTCTGAGGGGGAAACATGTGATTTGCAAATCCTGTCAAATGAAAGAGGCATTTCCAAATGCTACTACGATGTTCAAACACATCCTTGTGTGTCAGAAGTGTCCTGCAGATGTTCTGCTTTGTTTGCTTTTTTTTTGTTCAAATCCTTGTGGCTGCCACCGAGCAGGATAAAGAAGTACAAGATGCTCATCCTGCTAGTCATGGTTCCAGGCAGACAGGAAGACACTCTTCAGCTGCTGTTTCTGTATCCTCAGCCTCCTCACAGAGGGTTGTTTCATTATCCTCAAGCAACCACGTGGTGCAAGTGGCTGGATATCAGAAAAAAAAAGGCTGCATGAACACAGTTGTAGACAAGATGATACCTGAGAATCATGACAAAACAAACAACTTCTTGCAAGCATCTCCATGCCCCTCAAGGCTGACAGGGATGTACCATCCTGAGGCAAGGAGGCAGGATTTCCCACGGTGGGTTTGGAGTAAGTCTCTTTGAGCATTTGAACATGAATGGGTGGTGAAGGGGGTAAAGGGAACAATAAAGACTGCATGACTGTGAATGCCAGATTGATGGTGAGACAGAGGAACAGAATTATTACAGTTTCCCAAGAATGGATTCTTAACTCATTTCTTAACAGAACAAAAATAAGATAGGGAAAATCCATTACCAGGAATGTCAGTCCATCAACAGAAGATGGAGAGCAGGAAAAAAAAAATCTATGTTTGTTTACTGATGGTGGAATAAAATTAGTCAGCTACTAGTGGACACAGAGCCTCACTTTGTCATAAGGCAATAGAATCTTCTCCAGCATATTAAAAGGGCTTGTTTCCCAACAAATCTACAGAAGAATAAAAAAGAAATTGTTCAAAATAGATGAAATTTTACTCTTGTAACAGCTGTTTCCTTTCTGAAGCAAGAAGAATAATATAGCACAAAGTAAAAAATGAATAAAACTGCATCTATCACCCTGTAGGAGACATTCTTTACAAATAGCCTTAATAAAACAAACTGACCATTTGGCCTGTGCATTTGGTTGTTTTAGACTTAAATGATATTTTAATTTATGAGGGAAGAAGATGCTGAAACAGATTATATTAATAACTGGCAAGAAATTTGCTATGAGCTGTCTGATGCTCTATGCTAAATAGATTCAAAAGGAGATATAGGAAGCTAATATTTTTATTTTTTAAAAAAGCCGATCACAGAGTAACAATTACAGTTAAAGCTTGCATAAGAGAAATTATTTCTATGTTACAAAAAGGATAGCATCTCTAGGAGTACACTTCAACTTGGTCTGGAGTTTTCCTGAGCTTAGGATTGCAGGTGCTGGTCAAAGCATTTGTATAGATTATCTGGATATTTATATGGATAGTAATTCTCACAACAACCTTATGAGATAGGCCTGAGGATTTATTCCTATTTGATAGTTGAAGAAAATGTAGCTTAGGGAGATTAAATCACAGGACTGAAAGGTACATGGAGGCAGAATTCTCTTCCAAGCTGTCGGAGTCCAGACTTCCCGCTCTTGATTAGCCAACGATGCCCATCACAGGACACTCTCGCTTCTTCCCTGTTTAGGATTATTTCTCACAGCAGATTAAAGAGCCTGGTCTTCACCTGCAAGTATTTACACCTAATTTTAAAATAAGCTGATGGATTGTATTGGTTCTGGTACCGATTCCAATGAGGGTAATGGTTTCCCCATGACATCACCAAGCAGTTCTCAGCCAGCAGTTGGGTGTCCAAGAATTCGAGTCGATTCTGACACTGTTTGCCCAGAGACAGCATCAGATGTCACAGGTTAAGGGTTTGGTCCTACAAGACTGTCCCACCCCATCCACTTCAGACACCAGCTGCAAGTCTAGGTTATCACCTCTGCCTCTGGCCAACCAGAGGATTGGAGGTTCCCCCAGCCCCCTCCTCAGGCTGAATTAATTTGCTAGAACAGTTCACAAAGCTCAGAGAAACATTTTACTCACTAGATTACTGGTTTATTACAAAAAGATGTAATTCAAGAACAGCCAGATTAAAGAGATACAACAGGACAAAGCACAGAGAAAGGGCACTGAGCATCCCTGCTTCTCCAGTAGTTCACTCTTTCCGTTAAATCTTAAACCTCTAATTGCATTTTTTTGCTTCCACAGGCAACCAGTCCACATCCTTAAGTGGGGTCTGAAAGTCACCTCATTAACATATCCAGAGACACCTATACCCCTTTCATCACTTAGGCAATCCCAAGGGCTTTAGGAACTTTGAGCCAGAAACAGGAAGGAAGATCAAATATATATTTCTTATTATAACTCACAATATCACACATATCAAAGAGAATCAATATCTAAATTAGCTCTGGTTTATGGAAGTTCACAATGTTTCTACAAATAACATGACAACAATGATTGTTTAGCAAGTAAGACTCAAAGTTCCACCCATCCTAAGCTTCACCAAGGTTAATTATTTATTTCCTTTCCCCCATATTCTTTCTGCAGTCCACTGCTTTGGGTATCTACTTGACACAGTAAAGAACACAGAAACCAAAAAGCAAAATAACTTTCCCTGTGTTAATAATAATATGGATGGTTTCATGGCTTTCAGTGTATGTCTGTTTCCCATAAATTGGCTTAGGAGAAATGAATTTAGCCACAAACATGTCCATTTGTAAAACAATGAAAAACATATAGAGCCAAACTCAATGAGTACATTTTGAAATAACTTCTGAATTAAAAAAAAAGCTTTGAGATTTTACTTAATAAATGACCATTTATGAATGAAGTCATGTCAAATACACTTTTTTCCCCTAAAATATAGGCTTGAGTTCAAATTTACAAAATTCCTTATTTCACTTTTTTACGTTCTCTTTGTGTAATTTGAAAATTTCTATAAACTTTAAAATCTTTCATTAAGGTCTCCTGATTCCATTTCTAGCATATCATGTTAGATACCTTAAAAAAAAAAACTTTATTTTATATTGGAGTATAGCAGAAACACAAGCTGGAATCAAGATTGCTGGGAGAAATATCAATAACCTCATATATGCAGATGACACCACCCTTATGGCAGAAAGTGAAGAGGAGCTAAAAAGCCTCTTGATGAAAGTGAAAGAGGAGAGCGAAAAAGTTGGCTTAAAGCTCAACATTCAGAAAACGAAGATCATGGCATCCAGTCCCATCACTTCATGGGAAATAGATGGGGAAACAGTGGAAACAGTGTCAGACTTTATTTTGGGGGGCTCCAAAATAACTGCAGATGGTGACTGCAGCCATGAAATTAGAAGACGCTTACTCCTTGGAAGAAAAGTTATGACCAACTTAGATAGTATATTCAAAAGCAGAGACATTACTTTGCCGACTAAGGTCTGTCTAGTCAAGGCTATGGTTTTTCCCATGGTCACGTATGGATGTGAGAGTTGGACTGTGAAGAAGGCTGAGCACCAAAGAATTGATGCTTTTGAACTGTGTTGTTGGAGAAGACTCTTGAGAGTCCCTTGGACTGCAAGGAGACTCAACCAGTCCATTCTGAAGGAGATCAGTCCTGGGATTTCTTTGGAAGGAATGATGCTAAAGCTGAAACTCCAGTACTCTGGCCACCTCATGCGAGGAGTTGACTCATTGAGAAAGACCCTGATGCTGGGAGGGATTTGGGGCAGGAGGAGAAGGGGACAACAGAGGATGAGATGGCTGGATGGCATCACGGACTCGATGGATGTGCGTCTGAGTGAACTCCAGGAGATGGTGGTGAACAGGGAGGCCTGGTGTGCTGCGATTCATGGGGTCACAGAGTCGGACACGACTGAGCAACTGAACTGAACTGACAGTTAATTAACAATGCTGTGCTACTTTTATGTGTACAGCAAAGTGGTTCTCCACTTTATCCTCCTTCTCCAGTTTAGAGTTTACCATGACAGTTAAGGATTTTCTTTCAATTCTATGGAATGTAAATCCTGACATTCCTTTGTTGAGTTTTCTCTATCAATAAATTCAAGTATCAATAAATCTGCATCTGAATCAGAAATCCCAAACCCCCTTTCCAAAATTATTTCAATAATTGCTTAATTATTAAGTTATTTGCTTAATTAATTCAATAATTGCTTCCTAATGGCAATTTTAAATTTACACAAAATCTGTATCCTGATGGCTATGCCCTGAGTCCACGCCTATGCATGCTTTTTGGAGTGCTTTTCAATGTTGTGCTAAGTCACTCAGTTGTGTCTGACTCTTTGCAATCCCATGGACTGTAGCCTGCCAGGCTCCTCTGTCTGTGGGATTCCCCAGGCAAGAATACTGGAGTGTGTTGCCAGTTCCTTCTCTTTCAACGTTGTAGCTCCTTACCTAAGATATGTTTTCTCCCCTTCTTTCTGCAATTTACACTGACTCTGCAATGCCCAGGCAGTCTCCCTTTTAGTGGAAAATGAACATTAAAACACCTCTGATTTATTTTCATCTCTCTTCTTGAATTCCTACAGGACTTCAGTGGTTGACTGGTATAACAGAAGGCAACTTTTTACTGACTCAAATTAATTGACAGCTCCTTCTCTCACCCTAAGGGCAGTTATTGGGGGTTTCTCTCTTTCCACCTTTTTTGTCTTCACTTCAGACTAGGATTTCATGGCCAGGAGTTTAGTTATTTTACCGACCTTTTGTGAACTATATGTGGGTTCAAAACAGACTTCCCCAAGATGTGCTACTTAGCATGTGGACTATTTTGAGCTAAAGACAATGGAGACCCTGTGGATTCAAGAGAAACAACTACCCCTCTCTTAACTACCTAGAAGAATTTAAATTGGGGATTTTTCCTAGAAAAAGAGCTATTGCTAGAGATAAATTTATCTAAGTGGTCCCATCTATATGGCAGGGTAAGCATCTAATTACCAACCATCTGCTCTTCTTATCATCCTGTGAATAACCCTCCTATCTTTGAAGCCCCAGGCCCCTTTCCCATTCCTTGCTCAGTATGGCATATAGACCTCATTTTACCTTTCTGTCTTTGAATCTCTCATGTAGGTGGGGTACTCATATGTATGAAATCAAATTTCATTTTCTCCTATTCATCTGTCTCAGGTCAATTTAATTCTCATACCAACCAGAAGAACCTAGAAGGGTAGAGAAAAGTTTTCTTTCCCATTTTCCTGTGGGAGATGTTAATATCACATGCTGCTGCTAAGCCACTTCAGTCGTGTCCGACTCTGTGTGACCCCATAGACGGCATCCCACCAGGCCCCCCCATCCCTGGGATTCTCCAGGCAAGAATACTGGAGTGGGTTGCCATTTCCTTCTCCAATGCATGAAAGAGAAAAGTGAAAGTGAAGTCACTCAGTCTGTCCGACATGGACTGCAGCCCACCAGGCTACTCCGTCTTAGCAACAATATATCCATTTCTAGCAATTTCTTTGGTTCATGAGTGAGTAAAGTTGCTTAGTCATGTCCAACTCTTTGCAACTTCATGGACTGTAGCCTACCAGGCTCCTCTGTCCACGGGATTTTCCAGGCAAGAATACTGGAGTGTGTTGCCATTTCTGTGATAGATATATACCATTCAGTGGTCCTTGAAGGCTGAGACTTCCTTTGATGTCCCCAAGAAAGATGTGCTGATTGAGTGAAAGCACGAGGTGGAAGGTATTACTACAAAATAACTGAAGATTTGATCTATCAACAGTCATTAACTTTATTGGTGATAGATTTTTTAAAAACATTTTTGTTTCATTAAGTACAAATTAATTATATTAGACTGAGTATATCTCTTTAGTAAATAAACCAGTTCTTTGAGAAGAAGCTAAAAGTGGTAAAATCTCACCAGTCCAGAATTTCTAAGGAGGAAGTTTTGGCAGAGAGTTTGAGATTGACATGTACACACTGCTATATTTGAAAAGGCAGAATCATTGTTAATTTAGGTTTTTAGACCTCCAGACATGTGATGTGAGTTACCATTGAGGGCATAAAAACTGTAAAGTGAGTTCATGGGTTCATCAAGTTAAATAAATGCATTTATTGATTCTATAACTTGAGAGTCATGATGCCTCACAACAATTAAATTGTTCTCATTTATTCTTCCTCAATTCTTCATCAAAATGTCCATGGATTCTATGGTGAAGTATAAAGCTGCCCAAGCAGAGACCCCCAGAGAACTTATTTATAATTTCCTCTCATGTGAATGCAATATAAAGAGTTACTTGAGCGATAGATGGGATTTAAAAGTTTCTGAAGCTGCCACATGTTTCTTTTGAATGAGAAGACATGGAGGATATAATGTGGAGCAAGCAGGAAAGCAGTCACATCTGCATGGCTGCATCTCACAGACATGAGACATTTCTGGACCAAGGAGCCCTGCAGTAACACTTGAAACTGTGAGAGAGCCACTCCCTGAGGCAGCCAGGAACAGCTCCCCATCCCCAGTTCCATATCCACCAGTAGATCCCTCCCGTATTCATTTGTAGAGTAAAACCCCCATGAATGCCAAATGGTAGAATGAGGAAGAACGTAGGCAATGACACATTGCTTCATGAAATAAAAAGATCATTGAGGTGCAGGTGGACACAGGAAGAACGAGAGAGGAGCACGAGGTGGGAGACTGTAGTTATATCTACCTTTTATGGCAAATACTCATTTGCTGCCTCTTGGTATGAAGGAATAAATTATTTAATCGAAGTGACTAGGCCTAGCTATGGAAACAGAGGACTATTGTTACTGTAGCAGAGCCATGTGGACCATGACTCTACAACTTTTAAACTGGAGTAAGATTGGTAGAAAATGGACTGTTTAATAAGGAATAAACATCAGACTTCCCTGGTGGCTCAGGTGGTAAAGCGTCTGTCTACAATGTGGGAGACCTAGGTTCGATCCCTGGGTTGGGAAGTTCCCTGGAGAAAGAAAAGGCAACCCACTCCAGTACTCTTGCCTAGAAAATCCCATGGACGGAGAAGCCTGGTGTCCATGGGGTCCCAAAGAGTCGGACATGACTGAGCGACTTTACTTATTTACTTACTTGCCTTGGTTGGCCCACAATGCTTACTGTCAGTAGTTGGAGGANTGGAGAAAGAAAAGGCAACCCACTCCAGTACTCTTGCCTAGAAAATCCCATGGACGGAGAAGCCTGGTGTCCATGGGGTCCCAAAGAGTCGGACATGACTGAGCGACTTTACTTATTTACTTACTTGCCTTGGTTGGCCCACAATGCTTACTGTCAGTAGTTGGAGGAAAGGTCTACAGAACTGTGAGTGGGAAGAGAAGACAAAATGTTTATTTTTTAAAATTATAATAAAATTGATAAGGTCAACAAAATTAATAAAAAACAAAATGAAAATAAAGGCTTTGCAAATAAAAACTTATGGGAATGTGCCAAAGCACTTTTCAGAGGCAAATTAATGTCCTTAATAATGTCATTAATATTACAGGAATAAAATAAATGAACTGAACATTAAATTCAAGATATTTAAAAATATACAGCAAAATAAGCCTAAGGCAAATGGATCTAGAAAAGAATAAATTTAAAAAGCAGATGAAGTAGATAACAGAGAAGTAGTCAACTGGTAAATCTAGGAACTAGTTCTTCAAAAGAGAAAACAAACCAAACAAAAAGACACATTTTGAATAAGTTTGAAAGTGAAAGTGAGAGTGTTAGTAGTTCAGTTGTGTGTGATGGACTGTAGTCCACCAGGCTCCTCTGTCCATAGCATTCTCCAGGCAAGAATACTGGAGAGGGGAGCTGTTTCCTTCTCCAAGGGATTTTTCTGGACCAAGGGATCAATGAAAAAAGAGAGAAGACATTCAAATAGCTATAATGGAATTTAAAAAGAACACTATGAATAAAGGTAAATTTTTAAAAAATAAAAGAATACAATGTGAAGTTTATTGTAATACATTTGAAAATTTTATTGAAAAGATATTTTCTATGAACGTTTAAGTCACCAAACAAAACAGAACACCAATGGGGTTAATAAAGACGAGACAAAAGAAAAGAAAAGGAAAAAAAAAAGAGCTTGCCAAGAAATTCTTTCCAGAAACAACTCCAGGTTCAGATCATTTTACTACGATATTCTTTCAGACTTATAAGAAAGAAGTAATTCCCACACTTTTTAACTGTTCCATGAAAAAAGAAATGTGACAAAGCTTTCTAATTCCTGGTGAATACAACTTATACTGAAAGTTGAGAACACACACTTCCAAAAACTTAACATAACAACATCAACATGGATACAGATACACGTTGTTTTTCAGCCACTCAGTTGTGTCCGACACGCAGACCCCATGGACTGCAGCACGCCAGGCTTCCCTGTCCTTCATCATCTCCTGGAATTTGCTCAAACTCATGTTTATTGAGTTGGTGATGCCACCCAACCATTTGTCCTCTGTCATTCCCTTCTCCTCCTGCCTTCAATCTTTCCCAGTACCAGGGTCTTTTTTAAGGAGTCGGCTCTTTGCATCAGGTGGCCAAAGTACTGGAGCTTCAGCTTCAGCATCAGTCCTTCCAATGAATATTCAGGACTGATTTCCTTTAGAATGGACTGGTTGGATCTCCTTGCAGTCCAAGAGACTCTCAAGAGTCTTCTCCAGCACCACAGTTCAAAAGCATCAATTCTTTGGTGCTCAGCCTCCTTTATGGTCCAGTTCTCACATCCATACATGACTCCTGGAAAAACCATAGCTTTAACTGCTGCTGCTAAGTCTTGGCAGTTGTGTCCGACTCTGTGCAACCCCATAGACGGCAGCCCAACAGGCTCCTCTGTCCCTGGGATTCTCCAGGCTTTAACTAGATGGACCTTTTTCAGCAAAGTAATGTCTCTGTTTTTTAATATGCTGTCTAGCTTGGTCATAGCTTTTCTTCCAAGGAGTAAGAATCTTAAGTTCATGGCTGCAGTCACGATCTGCAGTACCATCTATTTGTTATGAAGTGATGGGACTGGATGCCATGATCTTTTTCTGAATGTTGAGTTTTAAGCCAGCCTTTCACTCTCCTCTTTCACCTTCATCAGGAGGCTCTTTAGTTCTTCTTTTGCTTTCTGCCATAAGGATGATGTCATCTGTATATCCGAAGTTACTGATATTTCTCCCTGCAATCTTTATTCTAGCTTGTGCTTTATCCAGACTGGCATTTCGTATGATGTACTCTGCATATAAGTTAAATAAGCAGAGTGACAATATACAGCTTTGATATACTCCTTTCCCAATTTTGAACCAGTCCTCTGTTCCATGTCCTGATCTAACTGTTGCTTCTTGACCTGCATACAGATTTTGAATTTAAATCCAGGTTGGTTAACAAATCTATTAAAAACAACAACAACAACTTGTAATTATGTGAGGTGATTGATACGTGAACTGAACATTTTTCTTTTATAGGATTTTAAAAAATTGCAAATTTCTCTTCCCCATTTAGTTACTCATTGCATTATTTGCTAACTCCTAAAACAAAGAAGGTCTTCCCAGGTGGCGCTAGTGGTAAAGAACCCGTCTGCCAATGTAGAAGACATAAGGACGTGGGTTTGATCCCTGGGTCAGGAAGATCCCCTGGAAGAGGGCATGGCAACCTACTCCAGTATTCTTGCCTAAAAAATCATATTGACAGAGGAGCCTGACAGATTATAGTCCATGGCATCTCAAAGAATCAGACACGCCTGAATTGACTTAGCATGCACGCATGCACATATATATATATATACTACACACAACACAAATGTAATATTATGTTAGTAGTATGTAAAAGTGACAAACAGAAGTGCATTCAGAATTTGTATATTAGAGAAATAAGTTTAAACCAAAGCCATTCATAACAGATGTGGTTAACCCTCTAAGGAAGTAAAGAAAAAGGGGGGAGTATATCTGCAAATACGTGAGTAAATGTTTCAATTACATCCCTCATCCGCAATTAGCACAATGGAGGATTTTGTGTTTTCTAGAGGACATAGGTACCACCAGGACACTTCTCCATCCTTCTGAAAAATCTGAGTATATGGCCCAGCAAGGAGGAAGACTCTGTCTCTCAGAGAAAAGTGGAACTTTGAGAGGCCTAAGTAATTCATACTCTTAAAGGTGCCACCTAGCAAACAAGAGAGGAGCCACAGAAAAAGACAGAGGATTGGAAGGGTGGCATGGAGGGGGTGATCCAAGGTACTGGTGGATCATATCTCCCTCTCTTTTCACTGGTTGCTTAGTTTTCTCTCTTTTATATATTGGACAGAGGTTCGTGACATTGTACAGGAGACAGGGATCAAGACCATACCCGTGAAAAAGAAATACAAAAAAGCAAAATGGCTGTCTGGGGAGACCTTACAAATAGCTGTGAAAACAAGAGAAGAGAAAAGCAAAGGAGAAAAGATAAGCATCTGAATGCAGAGTTCTAAAGAATAGCAAGGAGACATAAAAAAGCCTTCCTCAACAATCAATGCAAAAAAATAAAGGAAAAGAACAAAATGGGAAAGACTAGAGATCTCTTCAAGAAAATTAGAGATACCAAGGGAATATTTCATGCAAAGATGGGCTTGATAAAGGACAGAAATGGTATGGACCTAATGAAGCAGAAGATATTAAGAAGAGGTGGCAAGAATACACAGAAGAACTGTACAGAAAAGATCTTCACAACCGATATAATCACGATGGTGTGATCACTCACCTAGAGCCAGACCTCTTGGAATGTGAAGTCAAGTGGGCCTTAGAAA
>SJYX01017496.1:76131-96926 GCA_006410675.1 Oreotragus oreotragus | reverse complement strand
CTAGTAAAGTGATGCTCAAAATTCTCCAAGCCAGGCTTCAGCAATACGTGAACCGTGAACTTCCTGATGTTCAAGCTGGTTTTAGAAAAGGCAGAAGAACCAGAGATCAAATTGCCAACATCCGCTGGATCATGGAAAAAGCAAGAGAGTTCCAGAAAAACATCTATTTCTGCTTTATTAACTATGCCAAAGCCCTTGAGTGTGATCACAATAAATTGTGGAAAATTTTGAAAGAAATGGGAATACCAGACCACCTGACTTGCCTCTTGAGAAACTTATATGCAGGTCAGGAAGCAACAGTTAGAATTGGACATGGAACAACAGATTGTTCCAAATAGGAAAAGGAGTACGTCAAGGCTGTATATTTCACCCTGCTTATTTAACTTATATGCAGAGTACATCATGAGAAACGCTGGGCTGGATAAAGCACAAACTGGAATCAAGATTGCCGGGAGAAATATCAATAACCTCAGATACGCAGATGACACCACCCTTATGGCAGAAAGTGAAGAGAAACTAAAAAGCCTCTTGATGAAAGTGAAAGAGGAGAGTGAAAAAGTTGGCTTAAAGCTCAACATTCAGAAAACGAAGATCATGGTATCTGGTCCTATCATTTCATGGGAAATGGATGGGGAAACAGTGGAAACAGTGTCAGACTTTGTTTTGGGGGGGCACCAAAATTACTGTAGATGGTGATTGCAGCCATGAAATTAAAAGACGCTTATTCCTTGGAAGGAAAGTTATGACCAACCAAGATAGTATATTCAAAAGCAGAGACATTACTTTGCCAACCAAGGTCCGTCTAGTCAAGGCTATGGTTTTTTCCACACATGACCAAAGCTATGGTCATGTATGGATATGAAATTTTGACTGTGAAGAAGGCTGAGTGCCGAAGAACTGATGCTTTTGAACCACACTGTTGGAGAAGATGCTTGAGAGTCCCTCGGACTGGAAGGAGATCCAACCAGTCCATTCTAAAGGAGATCAGTCCTGGTTGTTCATTGGAAGGACTGATGCTGAAGCTGAAACTCCAGTACTTTGGCCACCTCATGCAAAGAGCTGACTCATTGGAAAAGATTCTGATGCTGGGAGGGATCGGGGGCAGGAGGAGAAGGGGATGACAGAGGATGAGATGGCTGGATGGCATCACTGACTTGATGGACAAGAGTTTTGGGTGAACTCTGGGAGTTGGTGATGGACATGGAGGCCTGGCATGCTGCAATCATGGGGTTGCAAAGAGTTGGACACGACTGAGTGACTGAACTGAACTGACATATTGAAGTGAAGTCTCATTGTTAATTAAAAACAAACCTTGAAACTCACTCCTTAACCATTTGTCACTACAAGCATTCACAAACTATACTTTTTAAACACTTTTTTTTATATTTGAAAAAGTCACAGCTTTTTTGAGATTATTAGCAGGCACACGTCCTGAAAAAAATTCAATATAAAGCATTATTTTGCTGACTCATTTCAGCTGTCTGAGTGTGTGTGTGTGTGTGTGTGTGTGTGTGCATGTCTTAGTCTTACTCTCTTGCACATACAGACACAGAAAAATCTCAAATAGTTTGTGAATCACTAGACTCTCTATCAGTACAATTGTGATAATATTAATAAATGATGAGCGGTTGCCAGGGGCCATTGGTGCAGGTGGGACTGACTGAGGGAGTTTTGAGGGGAGACGAAAACACTCTAAAACTAGAATGTGGCAATAGCTGTGTATATATTCAAATTTACTAAAACCTATTTAAGTGTAGATCTAAAATGGATGAATTTTGTGTTATGTAACTTATACTTCAAAAAAGCTTAAAAAAATAGCATCGATGAAATACATTGCAATAGTCCAATAGTGGTGTGTAATAGGACATGTTTTCCAATTTATTGAGATATAAATATGACTTATCACTGTGTAAGTTTAAGTTGCATAATGTGATGATTTGATACACATATACACTGTGAAATGATTACCACAATAAGGTTGGTTACCATATCCATCACCTCACACAATTACAAGTGTTTTGTTTTAATGGTGAGAATATTTAAGATCTATTTTCTTAGTAACTTTCAAGTGTATAATATAATATAATATTGTCAATTACCCTCACCATGCTGAATATTAGATTCTCAGAAATTATTCATCTTATAACTGGAAGTTTGTACCCTTTGACCAACATTTCCCAAGATTTTCTGCATCCCCCTCCCCAGTCCTTGGAAAACACCATTCTAATTTTGCTTCCATGAGTTTGCTTCTTTTTAGATCCCGCTTATAAGTAAGATCACGCAACATTTTCTTTCTCTATCTGACTTATTGCAGTTAGCCAAGTGCCCTCAAGGTCTATCCACATTACTGAAAATGTCAGAATTTCATTCTTTTTATGTAGGAATAATATTTTATTGTGCCTATAAAATATATGTATATATACCATGTTTTCTTTGACCATTCATCTGTTGAGGGACACCTAGGTTGTTTCCATATCTTGACTATTATAAAAATGCTGCAATGAATGTAGGGGTGCATATATCTTTTTTTCTTTGGATAAACATCAGGATGTGGAATTTCTGGATCTTATGGTAAAGTTCTATTTTTAATTTTTTGGGAAACTCCATGTTACCCACAGTGACTGCACCAATTTACATTCCTACCAATACCATTTAAGGGTTCCCTTTTCTCCACATCCTCACCAACACTCACTGCACTGGCTTATCTTTTTGATAACAGCCACTCCAACAGGTGTGAGGTGATAGTTCATTGTGGTTTTGACTTGCATTTTCCTGGTAACTAGTGACGTTGAGCATCTTTTCATGTACCTGTTGGCCACTTGTATGTCTTTGGAAAAACATCTATTTAGGTCCTTGGCCCATTTTTCAATTGGATTATTTGGAGTATTTTTGCTATTAAGTTGTTGGAATTCCTTATATATTTTGGATAATAATGCTTTATTAAATATGTGGTTTGCAAAGATTTTCTCTGGTTCCATAGGCTTGTCTCTTCATTCTGTTGATTGTTTCTTTTACTGTGCAAAAGCTTTTAGTTTGATGCAGTCCCCCTTATTGACTTTTATTTTTGTTTCTTGTGCTTCCTATTCAAAGTCCTCAATAGCTTTTTCTTGCTTAAATACATAATATGAATCGTTTTACTCTGGCTTTCATTCACTTTTTAACTTTTTCTTTCACTGTTCCACATCATATATCTTATGCCCTAAATAAACTAAGTTATTTACAATTTCCTTTCTATGCCCTAAACACTTGAGCTTCATCTTGGAAAACAGCATGGAATTTTCAAGTTGGAAATGATAATGAAGGTCAATTCTTTGGGCTACTGGAAGACAGGCCTCATGAACACCCCCAGCTCACAGGGAAATATTTTTGGTTACATGGAGCCCACCACTTCTCAGAGAATCCATGGGCCTCCCCTGGTAATGATCAATATTGCAGGCAGACCAAAGCAAATAAAATACTGGTGTGTCTCTATTGTATGAAGGAACTGATTTCTCTACTGGCCAAATGCAACATTTGCAAACTGAAAGTCAAGATTTCATAGTCAACAAAGTGGCAAGGGGTGAAATCCTATGTAGAAAGTAAATTCTACTTTCCTGATAACTTAAGACTATTAATTTACCATCAAGTAATCTTTCTGAAGCTTAATACATGTATGAATTGAAGGATAACGGATTCTTTTATTATTCCAACCCAAAACTACTTATATGCCTCCTTTCTCACTCTCAGTCGGGATCAAGTATCTCTTTTGAAGAGTAATAAGGAGGCAGTTAAGCAGTGAGGTGAAGATTATGTAAAATAAGGAACAGTGGCAGATATAAATTAAATTCTACTTTACTTTGGATCTTGACCTGGTTATGTGCCTTAAATTTCCCCATCTGGAAAGTGGGAGAAATACTACCTTCCTGTAGCAACAAGTACTCAGTGACAGTCGGTAGAAAATCTACCATGATGCTTAGTTCCTTGATGTTCAATATTGATGCTCATTACTGTATATAATCCATCCTCTATGCTCACAATTTCAGTGCCATTTTCCTGTTTGAGAGAGCTGGCCTTCTGTAATCTGGAAATTCCTGATGTATGCAGTATGATTTTTCTACATCTTTCCTCATTGAACCCTAGGTTTCTATGGCTAAGGCTTACTGCTGCAAGATGATCCTCTCTCCTTCATCCATGTGCTGTACCATATAGCACCAAAGCCCACTAGGATGTCTTCCTGCCAGCCTGTCAGGGTTTGAAACCCATCCTGTCTTTCAAGGCCCACTTTAGGAGAATTCCCCTGGGCAGTCATCTATATACTCCTAGACAAACAGGACCCAAGAATTTCAAGAGGCACCAAGTCAAAGTTAATATGGAGATGGGAGCCATTATTCCTTCAGCTCATTCATTCATTCCACACATTTTTGAGGAATCTTACATTTTGACAGGCACTATTCTAGGTACTGAGATATAGCAGTGAATTAAACCAGCAAAAGACCTCTGCTGTTAAGGAGTTACTTTCTTTACCTACCATTCTACCATGAGAGTAATAACAAAAGAATATGATGAGAAAAAAGTGAAATATATATTTTGTTAAATGATTATGGTCCATAAAGAGAGAAATAAAAGTAGTAAAGGGGGCAAGGAACAGGAAGGGTGACATTTTAGACGCTCAGCCAGGAAAGATGTGCAGAAGGTGTCGACTGAGTGGAGATTCAACTAGGGGAAGGAAGAAGTCAGAGATACATGGAGATAAATCCCTCCCTGAGGCAGAGCCTGGAAATTCTGGAGAGGGCAAAGAGTCCCAGGGAGCTAGAACACAGCAGGAGAAGCAAGTGAGAAAATGCAGGTCAGAGATCTATGGAGGGTAGAAAAGGTGCCTCTTGGATGCCATTGGCAAGATTTTGGCTTCAACTCTGAGTGACATATGTGGCCTTTGGAGAACTCTGAGCAAAGAGGGGTGGTGTGACACACTTGCAATAAGACGTTTCTCTTACTGTGCCTAGAATAGATTGCAGGGGCTGTGGCCCCACATGAACCATCCCCTCAGCACCCATAGCCTTTCACAGTCCCCTCCCACACTGGATATGGGGCGGGCTTATGACTGACTTTCACCAAAGTATCCATGTGCTTATGAAGACCTAGTAACTCCTACGTTGGCAACTTTAGGAGCCCTAAGGCTCCATATTATGAGTTGGGCTACCCTGCTGCAAAGCCCATATGAAAGGACCACATGGAAAAACAGAAAACTAAGATGTCCTAGCTAAGTACAGTGGAACCCAGACAAGCTGAGCTAAAGGCATGGGCAGTTTTTTGCCCTCCGCTTCCATCCATGCTTCACGCAATACAGCCACAGAATAGACTCGAGGAGACCAACATGAAAACCATCCAGCTAAGCCCCTGCCAACCCTTCAGAATCATCAGCGATAATAGAAGTGGTGTTGTTTTACCCACAAAGTTTGGGGAAGGCTTGTTATGGGGCCATGGATCCCTGGAATGGGCAGCATTGGGAAAACCAGTTCAGGAATGGTAGTAGCTTTGGCCATAGGAGAAGCAGTAGAGAGGGGAGAAATGACTGGACCTCCCTGGTATCTTGGAGGCAGAGGATTTTCTGAGGCTTGGATATGAACTGTGAGAAAGGGAAGTCGCTCAGTCGTGTCCGACTCTCTGAGACCCCATGGACTGTAGCCCACCAGGCTCTTCAGTTCACAGGATTTTCCAGGCAAGAGTACTGCAGTGGGCTGTGAGAGGAAGCAGAATTAAGGATGACACTGAGCTGAGGACAGACCATCCCGATAGGGGGCCTCAGGGCGCGACACAGAAGCCTGGCAGCCTTCAAGTGGTCCCACACAGAGAGCTGGGCGGGGAGGTAGAATCCTGGCCCCAAGGCTCAGGGAGATAACAAAATCAGAAACCAAAGCAAAAGATGGTGACCAGACCCCACAGGAATTCGCTGAGCCAAGCAGTCTGGTTCCTGAGTTTTATAAGGTGCCAGTGGCTTCAGACAGAGGCCTTGAAGGAGCCCTCAAAGCTACTGATCTGGCCTGGACACTCTCAACTTCCCTATCACCACAGAGCTTCACCCAAAGTGTTGGTTCTGCCTTTCCGGGAAGCCTAATCTCTTTAAGCTAGGCAGGAGGCCTGTTTCTTTTTCAAGTGCCCACCACACCCACAGGAGCACTTACACATGAAAGAGCTGAAATGAGTCTTCTCCAAATTAGATAGTGACTTCCTTCTGCCACAAAAGCCCTGCAGATCCTGGGCCATTTCCCTTTCCTAGAGCCATGGGTTGTTCAGAGATAAAAGATAGTATTTTCATGTGTGAAAACCCGCCTTACTAAATGTCCCACTTCCTCGGGAAGCAATGCATTATTTTCTCCATCTGGCATATGCTAAATGGTTGTGAAAATACAGGAAGTTCCTGTGAATTTCCTCAAGAAAATCTTGACAGGCTCTGCACTATTTTGGACTATTCTGATTTTTATTATGACATTCAAACTGTAAGAAAAAAAGGTAGCATAATATAAAATAATAAAAATAAAGTAAAACCTAATCAGGCAGCATGAAGCTCTCCTCACCTCTTGTGAGAACAAGTAAGAACATTGGTATAAACAGAAAAATAAGAGTGAAAACAGAAACAAGAGAAAATCGTGGTTTTGAAATGCATAGAGTTGAAATTAACACCATCAATGTAAGTTGTTTTATCAACATTTTAGGAACATTTGCTAAAATATTTAGTTTGTTTATATCATGGAATCATGGAGTATCTGAACTCCATCGAAGCTTAGCATCATTCTAGTTCAGACTCTAATCTTTACAGATGAAGGTCCAGAGAGGTTATGATTTGTCCAAAGGTCACACAGCTGTTTCAAGACAGAGGAAGTGCCAGAATCCAATCTTTATAATCCTTAACTCAGTTTTATTTTTTTTCCCCAGAGAACTCCTGAAATGTTTCTGATTTTGGTATAAATATCATTTGTAATGTTGATATAAATATAAATATTGGTACTGAAATGGCCACATCCAAGCCAGGGAGGGAGGAGGAAAAACTGACGAGGTGGGATACAGAGTCATTTAAAGGAGAGTGGGGAGAAGATGAGAGAAACTGCATATTTCTCTCACTTTCTTCTCTCATTTTTGTAGGAAGCCACAAAGGTGTGACATGAGACGTTGAAAAGTCCTGTTATATAAGGATGACTCCTCCTTAACCTTACTAACCCCACCTCCTTTCACCCAGACCTGGAGCTTCACTGGGAAAAAGCCATAGGGTATTGGTTAAACACACAGACTACAATGACTTCTTTCCTGACTCCATCAATCAGAGCTGTGTGACCTTGGGCAAGTTTCCTTACCTCTCTGTTCTTCAATCTCCTCAGCTGGAAAATGGGAGTAAAAATAATAACACCTAACCCACAGGGTTGTTGTGATGATTAAGATCAATATTCTCAAGGGCTTAGAACAGTGGCCAGCATGTATCAAGTATTATATAAGTATCTAATTGGTGGTACAAAAGAATTAAGCTGATTTCATACTACTATGCCCATCTTCCTTGAAAATTTCCTCTCATTCTTGGGCTTTTCCTAAGACAGTTCCTGTCCTGTGACCTTCTTTCTGTTGGCCAGCCCCACCTGCTTATTACCCTATTCTTAACAGGAGAGTCAGAACAAACATGGGAGAAGGCAATGGCAACCCACTCCAGTACTCTTGCCTGGAAAATCCCAGGGATGGAGGAGCCTGGTAGGCTGCAGTCCATGGAGCTGCTAAGAGTTGAACACGACTGAGCGACTTCACTTTCACTTTTCACTTTCATGCATTGGAGAAGGATCTTGCCTGGAGAATCTCGGGGACGGGGAGCCCGGTGGGCTGCCGTCTATGGGGTCGCACAGAGTCAGACACGACTGCAGCCACTTAGCAGCAGCAGCAGCAGCAGAACAAACATATAGAACATTAGGAACTGTATGTGAATAGTGGTCTTGAAGCTGTCACTGCCATCACTATCACTGAAGTATTAGACTCATGGATGATTCGTCACCCAACCCAGGAAGCTCGCTTCTTACACAGCGATGAACCCCATTGCTTCCAGGTCTGAAGACACCAACAAGGACAGCACCTGTAGAACTCACAGCCGCTGAGGGCGGGGAAGTTCCCAGCTGCACACACTGGCACAGATTGCCCAGTTCTTCAGCCCCTGCCCTTGTGCTCCTGATCAATGAAAAGGCCCTTGGTTCTCTTCTATTATACTTTTTGTTTTTGATCCTTCCTGCAATATAGTTATATGTCTTTTTTCTGCTGGATTTCTAGGTAGCATGAGAAATTCTATGCAAATTTGATTATGTGCTCTGCTGGCCCTTGCTAGCCATAGAAAATGAAGATATTTTATTTTCCTATGATTTGTATGTATATCCCCAAAGAAGAAAAGTTTGGACATCCATTCATGAATTCAGTCATCAACTAATATGCATTAAATACTTGATATGTGCCAAACACTGTGCTTTCTTTCTTAGCCTACATCTGTTAGGTGAATTAACAGGGTCTCAGAGCAGAGATTGAGGCCAGGCTTGGAAATGGAATGGCTTCATGAACCAGAAGTCATATGTGTTCACCATTCAGTTGTGTCTGACTCTTCATGACCCCATGGACTGTAGCCTGCCAGGCTCCTCTGTCCATGGGATTCTTTAGCCAAGAACACTGGAATGAATTGTCATTTCCTTCTCCAGGAGATCCTTCTGACCCAAGGATTGAACCTGGGTCTCCTGCATCGCAGGTGGATTCTTTACCATCTGATCCACCAGGGAACTCCGTGCCAGATAACAAAAAGGTGTAAACAATAAGGAATCATGGGATTTGTAGCGAATTGGTGAGGTATACCCCAACTTATTAAAATATAATTAAAAGACATTCAAATATATATATTTAATACAAAAATCATCCTCTGTGCCTAAGAAAATTTGTAGGGATGGTACAATTCAACAGGAAGCCAGTGAGAGTTCCCTAGGCCCCGACTCTCTGTATTTAGACCTGTCCAGGTATACCTGGAAGATTGGGTTATGCCTGGAGCTGCTCTGAAGTATTGATCTATAATTCATCCTCATGGGAAAGGCTCATGTGCTCCTCCCTAAAACCTCCTCTAAGAGGACTTGGGGAAGTTACCACCTCCTAATCTCGCTAACAGCATTCCTAAAAGGGAAGCCTCTTATACTGAAGAGAGAGGTTTAACAACTAGTGGCTGGGGAAGAGGGACAATTGGATGCCACAGGACACATGAAACTGATGACTTCTAGTTCTGCCCTGTTTAAAAAAAAAAAAAAATCAAGTACCTGCAAGGACTGAAGATGGGAGGGGGCAAAAGACTCTACTTCTTGGTGCTAGTAGTAGAGCACGTGGAGGAAGGAAGGTGAGTCCTGAGTTTAAAACTGTAGTATTTGTAACGGAACAAAAGGGCACTGTGCCAACAACAGACAAGAAATAAAATTCACTCCTGGAGTACCCTGAGGCCTCGAAGGGACAGGAGTGGTGGGCGTCATGGGAGACAACCTGTCTGGAGTGCACTGAAGAAAACAGTGGATGCCAAGGGGTGGAAGAAATAGACCAAAATATTCTGAACATCTTCGAGGTGTGTGCGAAATCCTTTGGGCTAAAGAAATTTTGCCTTAGGAGGCTGAACCCATTAACTAGATCATTACTGTGGCACTCCAGGGCCTGGGAGAGCCCAGGAGGAGACTATGGGGCAGCCCATTTGTCCCCCTGTCCGAAATGTCACAAAGTGAGAAGTGGCAGAGTTGAATATCAGAGCTAAAATAGTCAAATCTGTAACAGGAAGTTGAAAATGCCTAGAAGAGTGTTTAAATGGCGTCATCCCATGGCTGTGACTCCACAGCCTGAGAAATCACTCAAAAACCAACAGCACAAAGAATGTTAAGGGGAGCCTCTGGATGTCGAAGCTATGCATACTTCATAGTTTCAATATGACATCTGTATAAATGTAAATAGGCATGAAATTAGATATTTTTCACCATGAAATTGGATGATTTAGGATTTCCATAGGGTCCCCTCTTCAGACAAGAACATTAGAATGTGGCCTGAAGGCTCTTCTGCCTGCCCTCGTCAAGAACCAGATAATTGGTTATTTTTCTCAGCGAGGCACAACTGATTTCAATTTAACTGAAGGTTGGGAATGGGTTCTGCCAGTTGGCTGATGATTGGCTCTTCTTTGACATTGTTCTTCTCCACCAATGGGTATCTGTCTGTCTCTCTCACTGTTGCTATCCTCTCTGCAAACCTTCAGCCATACCTGTTTGTTGTGTATTATATGTCCCTCGAGGATCCCCCCTGATGATAGCCACCACTGCATCTTACGGAACATCCAAAATCATTCTGTGTTTTAAGAGGAAAGCCTTTGACCCTTTCAAAGGAGGAAGGTTGATATGGTTTCACAGGAAGCATTGCCCTCAAATATAATGTTTTTCCTCTCTCTCAATTATCTTTATATGGAAAAAAAAAACTAAGAAATGCTAAGAAAATAGGATACATTAATTGTTTTGAAAATGAGAAAAACATACAGATACCCTCAACACTTCAACCTCCCATTCTGAATAATTCCCCAAATGGATACTAGAATAATTTGCATCATGCTGAAAACCTGAGCGTTCCACATCTGTGCATGGAATGGGTCACCCTCAAGATCCTTTAAATTTTTAGAATCTATGATGTTAAGACTTTTAATTGTCATGATCCCTTTGGGGCTGTGTTCTTTAAAAGACAAAATGGAAAATAAGATTTAAGTTTTCAGCTCTTTGGTTTTATGGGCAATTAAATCCCCATCAAAAAGGCAAGAGAAATGAAGAAAGCTAAAAAAAAAAAAAAAACTACATCTTGCCTGCAGTCCATGGCTTCCATTTTGTATTTCTTCCTGTCACTTTTTCCAGAAACTATATCCTCTTCTACTTCTGGTAGATAGTAATTGATTGATGAATGAACAAATGAACAAGCGAGTGATAAAATTTATGGATTTATGTTTATAAATTTGTTGTATCTTACAAATTTGAGGATAATTCCATGCTTGTACAGTTTTAAGGATGAGAATTCAATCTTTTCTGGGACCACTTGGGGTAGTAAATATTTTGCACTAATTGGAATTGAAAAAAGAAGTTAAGGGTGACCCTGTATAATAAGAAATATTCATCCAGGTGAAGAAGAAAACATCTTATCTTGAAGGGTGTCTCAACAGCAGGCCTAACTCAAAAACAGGAGATCCAGGAATGAGATTCTACAAAGCCTGGATCAACATGTACTAACTTTGAAGTTCCCTTGCAGTATTCTTTATGGGTGTGGCCAAGAGTGGATGAAAGTTCAGGTTAGAATTCCACTTGGAAAGATAGACCAGCTTCAAATAAAGAAAAAAATATGTATCACTATGAGACTGATATTATAGGTGACACCTATGGCAGAAGGCAGTAAACAATGTAGTTCATGTGCAGATACAAAACTGGCACAGAGAATAAGTTGAGTACGGATGGAAAACCTCTCTCTCAGGACACCTGGAAATGTTGATCTTGCAAAAGCTCAGCTTCTGGCATGTCTTAACTTTCTCAGCTCTCATTTGTACCTGCTAACTGCTCCCCAGAACTTGGGTGACATTGCTAAGTGGATGAGATCAGAACTGAGAAAAATGCATCCATGTGACTTGACATTTTTAACAGCTAGGGAAAAAAAAAATGGATATACTGGGGGATGTATTTTAAGTTATGCAAATGACAAATTAAACAGTGAAAGAAGGAATCCCCTGGCAGTCCAGCCCAGTGGTTAGGAGTCCACACTCTCACTGCCAAACGCCTGGGTTCAGTTCCTGGTTGGGAAACTAAGATCCCACAAGTCAAAAAACCAAAAGACAGAACAAAACAAAGCGGTGAAAGAGAAAAATAAATATTCCATAGTATGTGGCAGAAAATGATGGCAACTCAATTGTCAGAGGTGACATTTATTGGAGACTAATTTCATGCCAGGCATTGTGCTAAATCCTCTACAAGGATTACTTTATTTAACAGTCATAACAATCCTATGATGTAGCTACTATTGCTTTATGACATTCTATGCTAATGTTGATACTCAGATTAAGCAACTTGCTCAAGATCACCCAGGTGGTAAGTGGCAGGGTTGGAATTTAAATCCAAGCAGCCTGACTGCAGAGTCTGTGCTCCTAACAACTTCAGCAGATTGCCTTCCGTCCTTGTTAGAAAGCTCTCAAAAACATAGTTCTGACTGATTGCAAATGATCTCAATGAAGAAGAAATATGAGAAGTGCTGTGGTAGAGCAGGAATCTCAGCTCTGGTATCAGACTGGAACAGATTATTAAACAGCCTGATTCATGGGTTTTCTGATTTGGATACTGGAAAAATATTAATTGTCTCCTGCTGCTCCTGCTGCTGCTGCTAAGTCACTTCAGGCCTGTCCGACTCTGTGTGACCCCATAGACAGCAGCCCACCAGGCTCCCCCGTCCCTGGAATTCTCCAGGCAAGAACACTGGAGTGGGTTGCCATTTCCCTCTCCAATGCATGAAAGTGAAAAGTGAAAGTGAAGTCGCTCAGTTGTGTCTGACTCTTAGCGACCCCATGGACCTGTAGCCCACCAGGCTCCTCCATCCATGGGATTTTCCAGGCAAGAGTCCTGGAGTGGGGTACTATTGCCTTCTCCGATTAATTGTCTAACAGGTTATAATATCTAAATTCAATACTGTTGTGCTGTGTGACTCGACCAACATCTTCATAAAATATGGATGCTGTGTGAAAAAATTTAGGGTTTTTTTCCCCCCATGGAACTCCTTTAAATATTTTTAAAGAAAAATGTACAACACACATGCTCCAATTTTTCTTCCAAATAGTGCTAGTCCAATGGAATCAGTAGTAAATTAATTTTCATCACAAAAGCTCGTAAATAGGTCATCATGCTTGAAAAATAAGTTTTTTAATGAATAGTGTGCACATGACCTTTTATTTCACATATGCAAAATAGTTTATATGCTTTATTGACAACTAATTTTGCTTTGGGTCTTCCCTGGTGGCACAGATGGTAAAGAGTCAGCCTGCAGCGTGGGAGACCCGGGTTTGATCCCTCGGCTGGGAAGATCCCCTGGAGAAGGAAATGGCAATCCACTCTGGTATCCTGCCTGAAAAAATGTATGGCCTGAGGAGCCTGGCAGGCTACAGTCCATGGATCACAAAGAGTCGAACACAACTGAGCAGCTTAACTAGAACTAGAATTTTGCTTTGTGTTATGGAATTAAGTATCTCGTGGTACCCTGTTTTTCAGATTCCCTCTTCCCTAAGTATGTATCCCTCTTCCCTAAGTATGTAATCATTGATGTATAGTAGATGTTAGTAAGTAACAAAATTCTTTAATCATGTTTATTGCTACTATTACCCCCAAGAAATCAATTGTGTTGACTATGAATTAGCATTTCTGTGACTTCAGATATTAGAAAGTTTTGTTCTAAGTGGGGCTCAAAATAAAAAATAAGATTTTCTGGAATTTCTGAAAATTATATTAGAAAGTTTCAAGTATAGAATAAACTTGGGCTTCCAAAAATCACTGAAAAACTACGAGGGCTACTCTGATGAGGTTTTTATTAAGAGGAAGCTCAAATTGTCTGTCTTCCTTAGGAAGGCCATGTGGTCACATAGATGGAAAAAGCAAAAAGAAAACTCGCAGAATAGATTATTGATTTTTTAAATAATATTTGAAGGATAACAGTGATGGGAAAAGTATGCAAGATTGGATATCAGAAAATTAATTTTGAGAAAAGGATATGTGAAATATATACTAGTTTTGTAAGGTGACTCACTAAATAGATGGGTGAATGGAAACAACTTTAAAAGAGATGCGTATTGAAAACTGTCTCTGTAGTCAACAGCACTTTTCCCAATAACTTTATTATCAATTTCTCAGTTATATATTATTCATTTTAGCACATTATCAACAATATTATATTGATAATAATGTTATCAAATTGTTGGTTATGTGTAATACAATGTACAGTCAACAATATTACAAATTACTTGGTTAAAGGAAACAGACATGAAATTATCAGAAGAAATAAGATGGGGAGGGTTATAAAATATACATTCAACAACAAAATTAGATTTTAAAAAATGATCTCATTGAATTACAGAGAGTGACAAAATGGAACAACAGGAAATTTAAGAGATTAAATTGAATAAATTGAAATAAATTGAATAAAATGTCTACATTTGAATCAAAAACTCCTCTAGGTTTCATGGAAAAGTACTGCAGAAAAACTTTGGAAGTCATGTAACTCATTGTCAGTTTCCTTTTCTTAAACATTTCAGAATGATTTGTTCAGTTCCTATTTAAACATTTCTACTTATGAAAAGTTTACTTAAAAGAGCAGCTAATTTTGTTTTGGAAATGCTGATTTTTTTCAAGTTTCATGACCCCTTCCTAAAGTCTATCTACTTGGAACATCCAGACTATTGTTTAATACTAAACTAGAATTTTTAAATTGACCAAGTTAGCCCATGTTTTGCTGTTGAAGCTTCATCCACCATTTTTGTGCTCACTGTCTGACACTCAGACCATGAAGGCTACATTCTGGTTGCGCAGAACAACCTCATCTTTCACTTGTTTCACCCAAACCATAATCCAAGCTCCCAAGGCTTTCCCACCTAATTCTTTATCAGAATTTATCTATGTCAATGACTGCTTTCTTTATGATTTTCTTTATCAATTAAGCAACAAGTCGCAAATCTAAGTTAATATGATCAAATATGCTAGCAGATTATCTCTTTCAGGAGTCTTTGCATGATGCCATAATTCTCACACAATAATGGAATATTCAAATCCTTCCTTGGCCCTCAAATCACATCAAATGCCTATTTCAGGCAAGAGCAAGTCCATTCCATCAGCTCCACTTCAAACACTGCTTCTACGACTGGCCCCATTTTTGGTCCATTACACATTTCTATTTGGTTGATGTGACCTTTGCAAACCCAGAACAGTCTGACCATATCAGAACAACACTCAAGGCTCCTGTGAGAGCTGGCTTCTATATATAGACTCAGTAAGGACTGTTTCTTTTCTTTTCTCATGGAAAATCATCAGATGCCTTTATTTACTAATATATTAAATTCCCCGAATAATTTCATTTTATAGACTCAGTGGATGAGTGAATAAGAGATGGGATTGGGGCTATAACCTAATGATTCCACATAGATGAAGTCTTGTATGACAGAAACCATAAGTGTTACGAAGCAATAGTTAAGAGAAAAGCATGCAGCTAAAGCTCTGGATACACAGTAGCTGCTTCAACGGACACCTGTTGAAAGTACAGGGGACTACAAGCCCACCCTTCAGGCTCCAGGAGACTGAGACTGAGGGCTGTCCTGGCTCATGCTGCAACCCCTGATTGGACAAAATGTCACAGTTTGCCCTACGGGAAAGAACAATGTCAGCAGTCTCTCTGAGAGTTATGATTCCACTTCCCTATGGTGAAAGGTAGAATTAGGAGTGGAGCTTAGAAGTGATTGTGTCNTCCCGGAGACTGAGACTGAGGGCTGTCCTGGCTCATGCTGCAACCCCTGATTGGACAAAATGTCACAGTTTGCCCTACGGGAAAGAACAATGTCAACAGTCTCTCTGAGAGTTATGATTCCACTTCCCTATGGTGAAAGGTAGAATTAGGAGTGGAGCTTAGAAGTGATTGTGTCTACTGCTAAAAAGTAGTTGTTAGTATCCTGAGCCTAAGAATGCTTGACTAAATCTCTGTGTTATAACTAGGACTCCAGGCTACACTGGGATGTTGGTGCACCACGACTTTTCTTCATCCCATTCCATCTTTGGGTACACTTACAACAACCCTGCTGACCCTAAAGCCTCATGACTTCATCTGCCATCTCTCCCATTGATGTGATCCTTCCCTGCTTCAAAGACCTGTTTCCAGCACTGGGTCTGATATATACTGATAAGCCAGTGTCAATGATGTTGACATGCATTGACAGGACACGGACAATCATTTGCTCCAGGATGGAACAGGTGAGGTACAGGTGAAATCTAGCATCTGAATAGAGATCTTCTGCTGTGGTGGAGGATTGCTCCCTGAGGGGATCCACCAGATTCTAACTGTGGGGTACAGGTGTAATGGGCGTTCTTTTCAGGGTGTTTGGGAGTGTGGAGTTTCAGAGAAGATATTCAGCATTATCATGGCCAACCACAGAATTCAATTAATGCAGAAATTTTATAGAACATAAAAGGGAAACATTAGATATGTATGGTATAAAAGAGAATACAGTTCAATAAACAGTTGAACTGTAAAAAAAACAGTTAAACTTTGTTCTGAATTCACTTACATTAGAAGCATCCCTGCGAGGGGACTGACCCACCTACTCTTGGTGGAGTGAGCCCAGTCCCTAATGATTGGGGTGATTGCAAGCAACAGGATGGAGCCTGGACTGTAGTAAGTAGGCACTTGGTTAAGTATAGGCTTAATATGTTATAGACATCTCAGGAACAGCCAGCCACACCACCTGCCCTAATATGTAGCTGGGTTCTGACTCAGGTTTTCTTATTATATTATGTTATAATCATAAGAGATACCTTGGACAAGGGATAAACATACAAATTCCAGAGCCCTACCACAGGCATTCAGAATCAGTCTCCAAGGATGGCCCTAGAAATATGAAGGTTTCACTAAAGCCTCAGCTGTATATCCGTAAGAAGAATTCACATTATAGTTGTTAACATAATCACCTAAATCTACAGCTGGGATTTTAAAAACTTAATCAACAGACTCTAGTTTCCTTAATTCTGCAGGGTAAGCTTTTATTTCTTTATTTAATACATATGTTCATTGGTCTCCCATATATGCAGATTTCTAGATGGTGAGATTACAAAAAGGAAAAAAACACAACACCTGCTATTGAAAACTTGCAATATAGCAAAGAGGGGGCTTCCTGGGTAGCCCAGCCAGCAAAGAATCTGCCCTGTGATGCAGGAGACCCAGGTTCCGTTCCTGGGTTGGGAAGATCCCCTAGAGGGGGACATAGCATCCCATGCGAGTATTATTTCCTGGAGAATCCCATGGTCAGAGGAGCCTGGTGGTCTCCAGTCCATGAGGAAGCAAAAAATTGGACATGATTGAGTGACTAAGCACACACAGGGAAGAGACTGGCACATATAATACCAACAACTAAGGGAAAATATGACCTGCTTTGTCAGAGGAGAGTTTTGGTCATTGCTGCTGAGGTCAAACAGAAGTCAGCAAACCCACTCTGCCTGAATGATCAAGACATCAGTGTAGAGGAAGAATAAGGCACTGTAGGAAAGGAGAATGTACAGAGCACTCTGCCTGCAGAGACTTGATGTGACTTTGCTGAGCAAGGATGAGATTCAGGGTGCTGTGGCAGTCCATAATGGAAGCAGCAACACCCACTTTGACTACAGGACAGCTGGAGAGAGCTTTGGGGTCCTCATTTCTTAAAGTCTTGAAGCTCAATCTACTTTTGTAAAAAGTGATAATATGCTGTGCTTAGTCACTCAGTGTATCCAACTCTTTGTGATCCCAAGGTCTGTAGCCTGCTAGGCTCTTCTGTCCATGGGGATTCTCGAGGCAAGAATACTGGAGTGGGTTGCCATGCCCTCCAGCAGATCTTTCCAAACTAGGGATTGAACTCAGGTCTCCCACATAGATTCTTTACTATCTGAGCCACCAGGGAAGGCCAAAAAGTGATAATGGTTTTAGTTGAAACAACTGGTATAGGTATAAAGGGGTCCTGAGTTCTTAAACAAAAACCTCATAAATCCCTAACTCCCTCTATCAAGGGGAGAACCCATATCTTAATTTTTTTTTTTCCCCCAGAAAAATGACACAGCTCACATTTTGAATTTTTAAACCATATTTGAAAACAAAGCCTCCATAGTTTGTAATCTCCTCTCTCACAAGTTTATTTCTCAACCTCTGTTCATAGAAAGAGAGACAAAGTGTGGTGTTACTCCGACATGCCCTTTTTATTATACGAGCAAAAACCTTTGAAAAGATTAAAATGGAGACTTTCATCTACCTGTGTGAGCTAGAATCTCCATCCGATTCTTCTTTCATCCCAGTGTCATGGTCCCCCTCAGTCAATGGACCCCATGGGAACACACGCACATCTCAGCATGGATGGCTGTACGGTTTCCTGAGTTTGCTCTCATCGCTGCTCACATGTTTGCAAGCCATGGCCCTCTCTCTCTCCCCACCACCTGAGCGTTTGTATGTAGGGCTTGCCCAGCCTCAGCAGACTCTGTGAGGAGTAACTGACCTTCTGTGTGTGTGTTAACAAAAGATCACTGTTCCCAAACAAGAGGCCCCTCAATCCCCCTGAGGAAGCACTTGGAGAGTGTCCAGGCTGACACCTGACCCCCACTCCTCCGAGGTGAAAGGCAGCATGTACCACGTCACCCTTTGCCTTTGCACTTAGCCCTCGTCCTGATAAAGGCGTTTGTCTGGAGGAATCCCAAGGGCACCATGTCTGTGCTTGCCCTCCAAGGTCTCACAGACTAAACAGCCAGGTCACAGGACTACTGTCAGTGACCATTTTGACCCGTTCAGAGGCTCTGCTGACTGCAGTGACCTCTGCTGATCCTGGCACCATGCTTCCTGGACACCTGCTCCTTGGGAGGGAAGGTCCCCCAGGCATGGTCTGCATTGCCAGAGCACAGACTCAATGCTGCTCCCAGTGATAACCTTCGCCAGCTGGGTTCCAAGAGCTTCTATCGAAACAGGGGATACCACCAAATGCCCAAAGGAAAACGACTGTAGTTGCACAGAAATTAGGCATCAGAAATCTTTACAAACACACACACACACACACACACAAAATAACCTAAAGGATTTGACTTTTAGTCTCAAATGGAGCAACTGAGTTACATGGTCTTAAATCACTGTATTGTTTTGAAAAGCTGATAATATCCATTTTTGTTGGCAAAGGTGAGGAGAGCTGGGTACTATTTCTTATACACTGATGGTGGGAATGCAAACTAGAGAACCCTATTTAGAGAGAAGTTTGACAATACTTTCCAGAATCTGAAATAAATGTATATTTTGACCCAATAATTTCACTTTAAAAAATCTACCCTGTGGAATCTTTGTATTTACATGTACACCAAGATATGGGTTTAAGTACATATTTTGCAGCTTTTAATGAAGTGACCAAATATTAGAAACAGCTAGATAACCATTAATAAGGGGCTTCTAAAATTAAAAAACGAGAAATTATTTAACACTGTGTACTAACTACTGACAAAAAGTTGCCATGTTACCCTGTGAAGTCACAAAAAAAGAAAACAAAAAACTTACAAAACAATATATTTATATATTATTCTATCATATAACAAACAAAAAGTGACATGTTTCTGAAATCTCTCACACACATACACACACACACACACACACACACACACTCCCTTTTGCACTAAACAGAAGAATAGGTCAAGTCTGTTTTGAGAGATTACTTGTGGAAGTGATGTTGAATTAGGAGATGCAAAAGAAAGCATTAAACTTCAATATATTTCTGTATTGTTTGAATTTTTATAATTAGCTGTATTTGTGGACTGCTGCTGCTGCTGCTAAGTCGCTTCAGTCGTGTCCGACTCTGTGCGACCCCATAGACGGCAGCCCACCAGGCTCCCCCGTCCCTGGGATTCTCCAGGCAAGAACACTGGAGTGGGTTGCCATTTCCTTCTCCAATGTATGAAAGTGAAGTCGCTCAGTCGTGTCCGACTCTTAGCGACCCCATAGACTGCAGCCCACCAGGCTCCTCTGTCCATGGGATTTTCCAGGCAAGAGTACTGGGGTGGGGTGCCATTATATTTCACTGGGAACGTAATTACTCCTATTTATGCACCCACTTGTTTTATAACCACCTAAGGAGTGCCTACTATACACAGGCATCGATTGTTGTTGCTGTTTTAGTCACTAAATCTTACTCTTTGTTGGACTTTTGTGACCCCATGGACTGCAGCCACCAGGCTCCTCTGTCCACGGGTTTTTCCCAGGCAAGACTACTGGAGTGGGCTGCCATTGCCTTCTCCGGTATTTGTGGACTGATTTCACTTTTTTAAAAATAGAAGTATCTGTCTCTTTGTTGTTGCTGCTCTTTAGTTGCTAAGTCATGTCTGACTCTTTGCGACTCTGTGCTCTGTAACCCGCCAGGCTCTTCTGTCCCTGGGATTCTTCAGGTAAGAATACTAGAGTGGGTTGTGATTTCCCTTTCCCAGGGATCTTCCCGACCCAGGGATCAAACCTGCATCTCCTGCATTGCAGGCAGATTCTTTGCCACTGTGCCAGACAGATATGGCTTCCCTTATCTCACTGTACTTTAACATTAGTGAGACAAAGCAAGCAAAGTAACAGAAAGAGGATAAAGAGATTATTGCACAGCTAACATCCAGAGCTCCACAGCAAGGTAGGAGTCAGAAGTGCTTTACTCTAAACCACATACTCTAAACACGTTTCTTAAATTACCCGTTTCTTTTTTGGTATTTATACATACATTGTAAATGTTTTAAGAATGGAGAAACTTACTTCTCTTTGATCCCCAGAATACTGAGAGTCCGGCAAGAATTCAAGAGGATAGAGGTTCATTCAGTTCAGTTCAGTTCAGTTCAGTTCAGTTGCTCAGTCGTGTCCAACTCTTTGCGACCCCCTGAATTGCAGCATGCCAAACCTCCCTGTCCATCACCAACTCCCGGAGTTTACCCAAACCCATGTCCATCGAGTCGGTGATGCCATCCAGCCATCTCATCCTCGGTCGTTCCCTTCTCCTCCTG
>SJYX01017496.1:0-57166 GCA_006410675.1 Oreotragus oreotragus | reverse complement strand
CCTCATTCCATAGTTCATCAGGCACTCTATCTATCAGATCTAGGCCCTTAAATCTATTTCTCACTTCCTCTGTATAGTCATAAGGGATTTAATTTAGGTCATACCTGAATGGTGTAGCGGTTTTCCCTACTTTCTTCAATTTAACTCTGAATTTGGTAATAAGGAGTTCATGATCTGAGCCACAGTCAGCTCCTGGTCTTGTTTTTGTTGACTGTATAGAGCTTCTTCATCTTTGGCTGCATAGAATATAATCAATCTGATGTCAGTGTTGACCATCTGGTGATGTCCATGTGTAGAGTCTTCTCTTGTGTTATTGGAAGAGGGTATTCCTTGAAATATTAAATATGTAACAGTACAGTTTAGATATAGATATGGTAACAATAAAGACATTTAATGACTGAAATTTGAATTTTAAGGCTATCTGGCAAAATGAACAAATACAATATTATTGCAGTTCGAGTAAAATATCGAACACTCCATTTGTAACTATATACATTCTTTTTGTAAGTGTTCACAGCAATTGAATATAAAGTTAAACATGAATAATAATGAGGCAGAAATCACTTCTGTTGCTAGCTTTTAAAGAATAACGTGGTGAGATTTCCCTAGGAGGTATTAAAGCCAATTAAAACAGCAGATATGCGTATTTAATAATCTTAATATAAATTTCAGAAAGGATTAGTGATCAATAGAAAGAGATGAACAATTTAATAACCATGTGGATAAAATCGTTTTTTTTAGAAGAAACAGAAGCAAGACTATTCTATTACTCCTTAAGCTGAATTATGCTCCAAATAAAGGTTTACTGTAACAACCACAACAACAAACCCTAGAAGAACATATAGATTAATATACAAGTCTTATCTCTGATCATTAACAAAAGCCTTTGAATACAGTTTCTGTGGGGAGCAGGAACTGAGAAGATGAGGGACATAGAAATTAAGAAAAGAATGGCATTCTATAGGACAAAGGATGAGTAAAGCAATAAAGAATCTAGATATGCTAAAAACATCTAAAAAATGATACAAATGAACTTATTTACAGAACAGAAACAGACTCACAGATTTAGAGAATGAATTTAAGATTACCAGGAGGGAAAGGATTGGGGGAGGATATATTGGGAGTTTGGAACTGACACATATGCACACTGCTATATTTAAAACAGATAACCAGTAAAGACTTACTGTATATCGGAGGGAACAATGTTCAATATTCTGTAATAACCTAAACAGGGAAAGAATTTGTCCCATTTGATTCCAGTATTAGACTAAGGTGATTTACGAAGTTACATATACTATAGCAAAACAAAATAACTGAAAAATCAATAAAAAGGTAAAGGAAAAATAATTCTAATTGTATCATATTAAATAAATTATGTATTTATGTTAAAACTACAATTCATGTTGTGAATTTTGATACACTTTTTAAAAATATCACTCTGGTTATAAGTTTCTCAGAAGTAAGTCAGAAGCTTGAACACGGTCATCCATGGAATTTCTGTAAAAATATCATTATCTTCATCTATATAATTTTCATATGGACTAAACATAACTAATTAGAAGATATGATGACTGGTTTTAATGGTAATCACAATTGTATTAGTAACAAAAATGATCAAGTTAACAATGTCATTTTTCCTAAAGAACCACCATTTTCAAATACCGTGCAATGGATACTTCAACAAATTGATATCAAGTCATCAAGTGGTACACATAAATTCCAGAACATCTTTTGGCAGCATGTAAGAACTTTAAATAAATTCACATGCTGCCCCAGAACTCAAAATCCAAGAAACTATCAAAGGTAATAATTGCAGATGCAAACAAAGATTTATGTTCCAGGTAAATTATAGTACTATTTATACTAGTATGAAAATTGGAGACAGATTACAAGTTCAACAAAGGAAGAACTGTTACATTACACCCATTTAATAGACTGTTTTGCAGGCATAAAAATAATGGTAAAACTTTTGAATGATATAATGTTATACTTAAAAGCCATTGCATATAGTTTGATTTCAACAAAAATAAATGACATAGACAAAATAAAAGGCATTTAGATATGAGTTTAGAGACTATTTTTTCTTCTTTAAATTTTCTCCATTTTATTTTCTGTAGATATATAGGTCTTTCCAAAGAGCAGGAATATTTTCTTCTGTTTGGAAGACATTTTCTACACATGGGAGAGGAGGCATGGATGGATTTTGTTTGGGGTACACATGTGTTTTAGATAGGGAGATTGAGGTTTGCTCGTAGAGAGCCAAACATTCTAAACAAAGAATGGGATTAA
This sequence comes from Oreotragus oreotragus, assembly GCA_006410675.1. Lineage (NCBI taxonomy): Eukaryota > Metazoa > Chordata > Mammalia > Artiodactyla > Bovidae > Oreotragus > Oreotragus oreotragus. The sequence continues at coordinate 54,877 of SJYX01017496.1, read as the reverse complement.
TCAGAAAATAAACCCAGGAATCCTAGCAAATGGAAGGGGATGGAATTAGGCTCAATGCTACAAGGATTAACACTGAAGAAGGAAATTCAGTGAGGGCCTGCACTAGCACGGAAGCATTTAAGGAACAAAATGTTTAGAGTGCACATGCCTAATACCTCAGAAACTCTCAGAAAAGCAGAAGCAGGCATCAGAGGTACTCAGGATGATGGGAAAATGAGCAGAAAGACTTGAGTGGAGGTTATTTTGAAAAAGGCCGTGTCTAGAATGGCAGATGGAGATGGTCAGAGAGGTGGAGAGGTGCAGATGGACAGGCTGGGGGGGATCCTAAACTTGTCACGGCACTGCTCTAGGGTGCACGCTCAGAGCAGTAGTAGTAGATGGTTTGCTGGGGGAGAATACGCCAGGTAGTCAGGTTCATGGTGCCGGCCACGTCAAGTCCATGTAAGGCCACATCTTACAGGCTGGAACCAGATGGAAAGGACATGAAATCATGATAGAGATGATGGGAGGGGATAAGGGGAAAACTGGAAGAGTGGGTACCCCCAGGGATTCCTGGTAACATGAAGATCGCTGGATCCCTATCCTCAGGTTAATCTGTTGGTGAGTTCCAGCTAACTGTGCTGTTAGGAATGAGTCTGGGGTGATTATTAATGAGATCATAGGTGGTCTATGGGCCAGGCTTTGAGAAATCTGGGAATAGATGTTATAAGGCCCAGAAGACTTGTATGATGTATAACACTTGTAAGACTTGGAAAGCAAGGGTATCCAGAAAAAAGAGGTGAGAAATATGAGCCTCTGCTCAGAAATTTAGGAATTGACTTTATTTTTTGGTGAGAAGTTCAGAAGCAGGAGGTGCTTGATGACAGCAAGACCCAGACAGAGCGTGGAATACCGTGCCGAGGAGGGAGAAGCACGTGGGGATGTGGCAGATCAGGAAGCTAAGGAACTCTGCATTTTGGTTTCGGGGGGTCTTCCATGTCGTTGGTCAACACAAACTTTCTTTGTACTAAAGCAGTGTTTCTCCAACTCGTGTTCCATGGAAGAAGATATGCAGTTGTAAGCAATACTAAGGAACCGCAATGACAAGAAAGTGTTTTATGGTCAAGCCAGTTAGGCAAATACTGGTTTATAGAAAAGACAAGAAGATTTGTTTATCGTGTATTTCCCAGAGGCTTTCCTATGTTACTGTGTTTTATGAATGACTAATGAGACTTCAGCATGGTGTTCAAATGCATTTAACCAGAGGAAACTGCTTTTCCTAAAAATGTATTTTAACAGGAATTGAAGTTACTGAAGGAACTGAAGTTCTATAAAAAGGGAAGGGAGACATGGAAAAGGAAGAGACAAGAAAAGAAGAGAAATGCAGGATCTAGGTGCCTGAACTCACACCAGACAAGGTAATGCTGCCAGGGTCTGTCCCCACCTGGCCTCTCTCTGTTTTCTCTCTCCTCCTGTCCCCCACAGGCACGATCCATTTCTGCACAGTAGACAGCAGACCTCTCAGACACCCTGCACATCTTCTCAACATCTGGAAATTCTTATCAACCAAGCTTTTCTAAGAAGTGTGTTCATCATAAACTGTTCTCAAACAATTTAATGGAATAATCCAAAGTTCTCTGTTTGCTAGTGGTTTTAGTACATCCCCTTTTGAAAGTTGTCGTCTTTGTTTTGTTTTGTTTTCCTTTTTAAACATATCTTAAACTTCAATTAATGCTTTTGGGCATTTACTAAGGTAACAATTTGCTCTTTAGTCTGTGAATGACAATAATAGATTTCTACAATCGGGTTTTCTTTGCATTCCTCAGTAAACTCTAGCTGGTAATGATGTATTATTCATTATTTTTAAAAATATACCGAGGGTGAGACTTTCCTGATGGTCCAGTGGTTAAGACTACACTGCCAGTGCAGGGGTTGCAGGTCTGATCCCTGGTTGGGGAACTAAATCCCACATGCTGTGTGGCATTGCCAAAAGACAATATACACACAGAGATCCATATCAATGGGTAGATGGATAGGTATGACTAATTTTTCATTGAAAAGGTTTTCATTTGTGTTCATACGACTCAACTATAGATTTACTTTCTTATTTTGTTTATGTCCAATTTGTTGTTAGAGCCAATCCTAGTCATATGAAGTCAAATAGAATGGCTTCCTGTCACTGTCTGTGCTCTGGAATTTTAAAAAATGCATCATATGGGAATTATGAGTCCCTGATGAATGGTGTAACTTGTGCAAAACCATCTGAGTCTGGTGGGTTTGGACAACAGTTTACCTTATTTTGGGTTGGTAAATTTAGACCTTCTATCTCATCTTCAGACAAATTTGTAAATTTGATTTTCCCAGAAAACTATTTATTTCCAGCATATTTCCAAATTATTGAAATGAAGCTGGACATAATTTTAAAATTCAAAAATTTGTCAAGTGTAATATGCACTTGGTAAAATCAAATTATTATAAAAGAGGGTGTATGGTAAATAATTAGCCTTCCTCCGACCCCTAATTAGAGTCCCCACTTTTCTCTGCCACTTATACACTCACAGGCTGTGAGTTCCCAGCTTTCTTATTTAGTCCCCAGGCAGAGATATTTCATGCACATTTGTGTGTGTGTATGTGTTCATGTACAGGCACACTTGCAGACATATTCCTTTTAAAAATACAAACATTAGTATATTATATACACTGTTTGGCACCCTTACTGTTATTCTTTGAAGAGAGTTACATATCAGTACTTGTAGAAGGGGCTTCTTAACGGAAACAGAATATAGCTGCTGATGTACCATGATTTACTCAATCTGTCCTTCTATTTCCAGTCTCTGGTTCTATAATTAATAGTTGTTTCTTATTCTCCACTTATAACAACTAATGGGTTTTGTCACAAAATAAGAATCAATGAAAGTAATAGGTTATTATAAGGTTGCAAGAGTCAGACAGGACAGGGACAAAACTACCACCACCACGTTCCATATGCTAATGAGGAAACACAGGCCTCCAAAGATGTAACCCCGGACAACGCAGTAACGTGGGCATGAGGCAGAAATGGACCACGGAGGCTCCCTGGTACATTCTACGGAGAGGAGCGACTAAACTGCTATACTTGTAGAGTGAATGGATCAGCTACCGAGACAGTCTGCTGATGTGGAATTAGTTGGACAGAGAGAATTTTTAAATTATAAGGCACCACCTTCTGACCTATATTCAAGGAGATCACCAGTCTTGTCGCTTTCCGGATTCATCCACTCATCCCCGAGTGCCAGGCATGCAGCGGGTGCTGTGGATGTCATGGAAAAGAGCAAATACTCTACTCCCCCTTATTTTGTTTGGGTTTCACAGTCCTACCATTACTTTGCATCAGTCTATATTCCCTATAGTAGGTCTGAGGAATAAGGAAGAGGAAAAATAAAGAAAGGATGTTGAGAGTAAAGATATCTGAGATGCAGTTTTATAATAGTAAGGGGTAGGGGCCTGTGGAGACAGATATTTTTCTCTCTGATTTGACTCTCTGTGATTGAATGCTCTAACTAAAATGGGGTTCATATAATTGTCATTCAACATCATTTATAGTTTTATTGGAGGAGTCATGTAAATTTTGATTTTTTGGTGTGTGCACACATGTGTACTGGAATCCCACATGTGTAGTGGATTGCAACAGAGTAAACCTTCCTAGGTATGCTGGTAAAGACAGAAGTGGAGGCAAGTCACTCAGCCACTACTGAGGTCCTTTAAGGCATGTAATCATACCAAATGATGGTTATGTTCACTAGGCCTCACCTTGTCAGTAAAAATAATACTTTTACTCTGTTTACTATTTTTACATGTATCTTGATCACCGAACTTAATACTTTGGAGAAGAGTTCACATTCTGAATCATCCTATAAATTATTTAATGTTACATAGCCTGAATTACACCAACTTTTGAATTTTTGAACATTATAAATTATTAGGCATGTTGACCAGTTAAATAGCATATGTGATTCTTGAACAATTTTTCAGTTCATTTCAGTCACTCAGTCGTGTCCGACTCTTTGCGACCCCATGAATCGCAGCACGCCAGGCCTCCCTGTCCATCACCATCTCCTGGAGTTCACTCAGACTCACGTCCATAGAGTCCGTGATGCCATTCAGCCATCTCATCCTCGGTCGTCCCCTTCTCCTCCTGCCTCCAATCCCTCCCAGCATCAGAGTCTTTTCCAATGAGTCAACTCTTCGCATGAGGTGGCCAAAGTACTGGAGTTTCAGCTTTAGCATCAGTCCTTCCAGAGAAATCCCAGGGTTGATCTCCTTCAGAATGGACTGGTTGGATCTCCTTGCAGTCCTAGGGACTCTCAAGAGTTTTCTCCAACACCACAGTTCAAAAGCATCGATTCTTCGGCGCTCAGCTTTCTTCACAGTCCAACTTTCACATCCATACATGACCACAGGAAAAACCATAGCCTTGACTAGGCGGACCTTAGTCGGCAAAGTAATGTCTCTGCTTTTGAATATACTATCCAGGTTGGTCATAACTTTTCTTCCAAGGAGTAAGCGTCTTTTAATTTCATGGCTGCAGTCACCATCTGCAGTGATTTTGGAGCCCAAAAAAATAAAGTCTGACACTGTTTCCACTGTTTCCCCATCTATTTCCCATGAAGTGATGGGACCGGATGCCATGATCTTCGTTTTCTGAATGTTGAGCTTTAAGCCAACTTTTTCACTCTCCTCCTTCACTTTCATCAAGAGGCTTTTTAGCTCCTCCTCACTTTCTGCCATAAGGGTGGTGTCATCAGCATATCTGAGGTTATTGATATTTCTCCCGGCAATCTTGATTCCAGCTTGTGTTTCTTCCAGTCCAGCGTTTCTCATTATGTACTCTGCATATAAGTTAAATAAGCAGGGAGACAATATACAGCCTTGATGTACTCCTTTTCCTATTTGGAACCAGTCTGTTGTTCCATGTGCAGTTCTAACTGTTGCTTCCTGACCTGCATACAGATTTCTCAAGAGGCAGGTTAGGTGGTCTGGTATTCCCATCTCTTTCAGAATTTTCCACAGTTGATTGTGATCCACACAGTCAAAGGCTTTGGCATAGTCAATAAAGCAGAAATAGATGTTTTTCTGGAACTCTCTTGCTTTTTCCATGATCCAGCGGATGTTGGCAATTTGATCTCTGGATCCTCTGCCTTTTCTAAAACCAGATTGAACATCAGGGAGTTCACGGTTCACATATTACTGAAGCCTGGCTTGGAGAATTTTGAGCATTACTTTACTAGCATGTGAGATGAGTGCAATTGTACGGTAGTTTGAGCATTCTTTGGCAATTTTTACCTTCGTTTAAAAATCCAGTATTTCTCATATGTTTCTGACTCATCTCCACATCAGTCATCAAAATAGAATCATTTAATAGCCATTTGATCTGAAGTTCCTTTTTTAAGTTTCAAGCCTTTCCTTTTAAAAGCAGTAAGCAGCAGCATTTTGTCAGTGGCAGGGAATCGAAAACACCAAAGAAGGTTCAAACTTGATTCTGAAACTTGAAATGCAACTAAAATTGGTCCAACAAGTTCTTCCATCCTTTCTTGCAACATACTGACTGCTCTTCTAAGTGAGGCTTTCCATTACTTTTAATAGACCATTGCCCTGGTACTGTTTCCAAGCCCACAAAGGGTAAACAAAGAGAATGAGAGCGCTCCACCCTTTCAGAGACTGGTTTTGCCTCATACCACAAATGCTGCAAGCCTGAAGACCTCAGAACAGCATCTGTTTAGGAACCCCAGGTTGCTAACAAATAAATAGCTAGGAGTCAATTACTTTGGTATCTGCACGGAAACAGTAATATGGGCAGCTCTTTCCCTCCACTGGACTTCAGTCTAGACTGCCAAGAAAATCCCATTGCCCTAGAGATGAAAGGAACACAGAAATGGCAAATAACAATGTCGCTAAATATATAACATTCCATTCCAAGCACAATAGGCAACTGGAACATTTCTTGTACTCTACAATAATTCAATGGCCCCAAAACACAAAGGAAACTTTCAGTCTCTAAATACCATTATTTTGCATTACCTCTAAGTACAAGTGGAGACTCTGAAGAGAAAGGTAGAGAGAGAGAGAAAGATTGAGACAAAGAAGAGAAAGAGATTAAGAACGAAAAATATGGAATTACATGGCTTCCCAGGTGGCAGAGTGGTAAAGAATCTGCCTGACAATGCAAGAGATGCAGGTTTGAGCCTTGGGTTGGGAAGATCCCCTGGAGCAGGAAATGGCAACCCACTTCAATATTCTTGCCTGAAAGATTTCATGGATAGAGGAGCCTGGTGGGCTTCATGAGGTCACAAAGAGTCAGCCAAGACTGGGCAAATGAACACACATGCACACACGAGATTACTAAGTTGCACTTCCCATTAAGAATCCAGATGATGTGACTATAACATAACATCAAATCATGGTTTTTATCCAGAAACCAGTGTCACCGAGACTCTTTGATTATAGTTCCCAGAATCCGGGCCTTCCTGTGGCTCAGTGGTAAAGAATCCTCCTGCCAGTGCAGGAGGCATCAATCCCTGATCCAGGAGGATTCCCATGTGCCCTGGAGCAACTAAGCCTGTGTGCCACAACTACTGAGCCTGTGCTCTGGAGCCTTGGAGTTGCAGCTACTGAGCCCATACGGCCCAGCTACGGAAGCCCTTGTGCCCTAGAATCCATGCTCTGCAGTAAGATAGGCCACTACAGTAAGTCACTGCACAGCAGCTAGAGAGGGGCTCCTGCTCTCCACAACCAGAGAAAGGCCTGTACAAAAACAGAGACCTAGCACAGCCAAAAATAAATGAAACAGATAAAATTAAAAAAAAAATTTGGAATCCAATACAAAGTGCTCACTTTTATTAAAACAAACATCAACTGGCCTCCCCTGAAGGAGGATTCCATGGCCCTGAAGGAGGCCAGTTATAGCAAGTCCCCTGGAAGCAGAAGAGGATTAGGTTCTCCTGTGCTAGACCAAGCATCTCTGATGTTACATAGGCCCCATTTTATCTTTAAGAAGTGTAAGAGGTGGCTGTTAGCAGAGAAATATTTCCCAAGTTCTCACAATAGATGTGGCTCTCCAGAGATGCTTGACAGCTACTGTTCTCTGTGAGCATATCTGTTCTCCAATTTAATTTGGAAGTAATATGCATGCATGCATTTAATTAATTCTATGAATAACCTTTAAAGACAGAGATAGTTATTGAAGAGCACAGAAGAGGCAAGGTGAACCTTTCTTTGAGGATTTTCCTTAAATCAGTCAATCGTACGAGCAGTCAGTTGTCTCACTCAATTCTCCTTGCTCTCTCTAAACAATTTCTCTCCTTGGTTCATGGTTCTGTGATTTAAGAATGCTTTTAGCACATAAAGTAGATTTATTCCTTAGCCTGTGGATACTGATTTCCACTTAGACGCAAGTTGGACTTACCAACTCTGTTCTTTAAGGTAAGGAAGGGCTGGAATTTTCCAAGACATCTAGGATAAGCTCTGCGTCCATCAGGCAATATTTTAAAGGCACAAGAGAGCTCCATGGTATGTCCATGATCCTATTGGATTTATTTCCCATGCAAGCAATCTCCAGTCTTATAAACGGTTTCTATACTCTTCCAAATTTTGGTAGTGCAAATCCACAATTTTAGGATAAGATTGCAAACAGCTTTTTAACATCACCAAATAAAAACTGCATTTGTATTAACAATATGTGTGCTATTTTCAGTCTTGGACCCTATTATTGATTTTATTTGTGCTATTTTTCATTGTTTTAATTATTTTGGGTTAAAGGCTTTTATTTTCCATTCTCTCCTGTACCTTTCCCTGCCCTCAGCCTTTCTGGCTACCTTTAAAATGTGATTGATTTATGGCATCTTTTTAAAAAAGTTGCTTGTGTAGTTTGGTTGAGGTGTAGATAGTTGTCCTCTTTTATTGGTTTATTTAATTGGTTGTTCCCATGGTAACCTTTTTAGGAAGTATTTTCAGAAGGTTGAAGGATGCTTTGGGGCTTTTGTGTGGTGGTCTGTTAATCTTCAACAGACCCTAACAGGATTCCTTAGTGCATTTTTGTCCCCTGTTTTTGAGTGATTTGATTCTTTAACCCTTCAGAGGCTAAGTAAGAACCATTGCTTCTAAGCATCGAATTTTTAGACAATGGTGGTCTGATGGGAGTTGAGGGTGGAGGCCAGTCTGTAACCATGGAATCCTTTTCATGAGAGATTCAAAAGAGAGACTGTAAAGAGGCATCTAAGGTTTTTATACTATAATTATGAAGTTTATATAATATAATGTGGCTGTTTATTTTATATTTGGTTGTCAGTGAAAGGAAGTGCAGCTTTTTTTTTTTTACGTTAATTGTTGTTGAGTAGCTGTTCTTGGTGAATTGCTTTTTGAGAGACTTAGTTGTGTCCTATGGCTCACATGGTAAAACGTCTGTCTACAATGCAGGAGACCCGGGTTCGATCCCTGGGTTGGGAAGATCCCCTGGAGAAGGAAATGGCAATCCACTCCAGGACTATTGCCTGGAAAATCCCTTGGACAGAGGAGCCTGGTAGTCTACAGCCCATGGGGTCGCAAAGAGTCGGACACGACTGAGCGACTTCACTTCACTTCACTTAATGCTTAAAGGAGGGCTTCCCAGGTGGTGCTAGTGATAAAGAACCTGCTTGCCAGTGCAGGAGAAATAGAGACACAGGTTCGATCAGGAAGATCCCCTAGAGGAGGTGATGGAAACCCAATACAGTATTCTTCCTGGAGAATTCCACGGACAAAAGAGCCTGGCAGGCTATAGAGTCCCAAAGAGTCAGACATGACTGAAATGACTTTGTGTGTGAGCATGCAAGCTTAAAGGATGCTGTAAGAAGGAAGATAATTCATGATATATGGTAACTTTCCTATGTACAAAACTTCAAGTTGTGAACTTTCAAAGAACAGGCATTCCATCAATGTCAGGTATAAGTAGAATTGCAGGTTAGACTTACAAACTTACTGTTGGATTTACGAACAAATTGGACTTATGAATGCTCTCCCAGAATGAAATGCTTTGGTATGTAGGGGATGTAGTATACTTGGATATTTGTTCACTTAGTATATTGGATATTTGTTCACTTCAATATATCCACTCAGCAAAGGACAACTCTGAAACCTGGAAATCAGTATAAAGACTTTTGAAAATGCAAGTTTCATGGGGCAGCCATTTTGGAAGACAGTTTGGTGGTTTCATACAAAACTAAACATACTCTTACCACATGGTCCAGCAATTGTGCACCTAGGTATTTACCTAAAGGAGCTGTACTTGGATTTTTGTAACAGCTGTATTTATGATTTCCATAACTTAGAAGCAAACAAGATGTCTATCAGTAGGTGAATGGATAAACTGTGGTACTTCCAGACAATGAAATAGTATTCAGGGCTAAAAAGGAAATGAGCTATCAAGTAACAGAAAGATACAGAGAAAACTTAAGTGCATATTGAGAAGTAAGAGGATCCAATATGAAAAGGCTGCAAACTGTATGATCCCACCTATACTACATTCTGGAAAAGGCAAACCTACAGAGACAGTAAAACGATCAGTGGTTGACAGGGGTTTGTGCTGGGGAAGAGATGATCAGGCCGATCACAGAGGAATTTACAGCAGTGAAAATACTCTGTATCATATTATGATGAGGATGAAGATGGATATATTGACAGGGGTTTGTATTGGGGAAGAGATGATCACAGAGGAATTTACAGCAGTGAAAATACTCTGTATGATATTATGATGATGATGAAGACGGATATATTGACAGGGGTTTGTGTTGGGGAAGAGACGATCACAGAGGAATTTACAGCAGTGAAAATACTCTGTATGATATTATGATGATGATGAAGACGGATATATTGACAGGGGTTTGTGTTGGAGAGGAGACGATCACAGAGGAATTTACAGCAGTGAAAATACTCTGTATGATATTATGATGATGATGAAGACGGATATATTGACAGGGGTTTGTGTTGGAGAAGAGACGATCACAGAGGAATTTACAGCAGTGAAAATACTCTGTATGATATTATGATGATGATGAAGACGGATATATTGACAGGGGTTTGTGTTGGAGAAGAGACGATCACAGAGGAATTTACAGCAGTGAAAATACTCTGTATGATATTATGATGATGATGAAGACGGATATATTGACAGGGGTTTGTGTTGGAGAAGAGACGATCACAGAGGAATTTACAGCAGTGAAAATACTCTGTATGATATTATGATGATGATGAAGACGGATATATTGACAGGGGTTTGTGTTGGAGAAGAGACGATCACAGAGGAATTTACAGCAGTGAAAATACTCTGTATGATATTATGATGATGATGAAGACGGATATATTGACAGGGGTTTGTGTTGGAGAAGAGACGATCACAGAGGAATTTACAGCAGTGAAAATACTCTGTATGATATTATGATGATGATGAAGACGGATATATTGACAGGGGTTTGTGTTGGAGAAGAGACGATCACAGAGGAATTTACAGCAGTGAAAATACTCTGTATGATATTATGATGATGATGAAGACGGATATATTGACAGGGGTTTGTGTTGGAGAAGAGACGATCACAGAGGAATTTACAGCAGTGAAAATACTCTGTATGATATTATGATGATGATGAAGACGGATATATTGACAGGGGTTTGTGTTGGAGAAGAGACGATCACAGAGGAATTTACAGCAGTGAAAATACTCTGTATGATATTATGATGATGATGAAGACGGATATATTGACAGGGGTTTGTGTTGGAGAAGAGACGATCACAGAGGAATTTACAGCAGTGAAAATACTCTGTATGATATTATGATGATGATGAAGACGGATATATTGACAGGGGTTTGTGTTGGAGAGGAGACGATCACAGAGGAATTTACAGCAGTGAAAATACTCTGTATGATATTATGATGATGATGAAGATGGATATATTAAATTTGTCCAAACCCATGGAATGTATAACAAAAAGAGTGAATCTTATACTACAGATTTTGGGTGATTATTATGTGTCACTAAGGTTCATCATTGGTAAAAAATGTACCACTCTGGTGAGTGATGCTGATATTGGGAGAGCTATGAATGTGTGGGGACAGTAGGTGTGTGAGAAATCTCTTACCTTCTTCTCAGTTCTGTTATAATTCTAAAACTGTCCTGAAAAATCAAGTTTTTTAAAACAGGAATTTTCAGACCTTAATACAATTCAGATATGAAGGTTGCACTCGTATGTACTTAAATATTAATTGTTGAAATAATGGCATGGAAGAGTTTTATTTTTGTTATTTTTAATGATAGTCATAACCTAAAATATTTACCACATCCATCCTAGGTGCTAAAAGAAGTTTTCATGGATTCTTTATTAATCCTGGTGCACTTAGAAGAGATCACATATGATTCGAGATTCAAATGGTACAATCATGCAATGTGCTCTAGTTCTCTACATTTTTCCTCCTTGATTCATTACATTTTAGTGAGGAAATGGACTGTAAAATACACAACAGGGAGGGTGCTTATACTATTGTTTATATTTAATGTTAATAAAAGCTCTCCTGTCATGAAACGGAAAATATGTAAAACAATTATAAAATTGAGTTTTCATTAGGTATTATGAAATGATCTAAATGTGGGATGTCTTTGTCAGTTTCAGTAGTGGGACAGGTTATTCAGATAGCCTTCCTTCCAATTGGCCAAAGTCCACTATAATGGACATTATAATGGATTATAGGATCTCCAAGTGGTTTTATAGCAATTAAATTTTATCACAGTAATTATATTGCCAGAAATCGTATATCAAATTTACAGATGTGGGAATGGAATAGAGCTGATACCCTAGATTGCATAATTTAAGTTAATAAAGACCCTCTGAAAACTGTGAGAAGATCCTTCCCTTCTCCTTCTTTATGTTCCTTTAGCGTGTATTCTATCTGGGTGGGTACCAGGGCCTGGGCTCAGTGTTTTGCATGTATTGTTACTTTCAAGGTAGTGAGGAGGCCAGCCTGTAGGCTAAGCACATGGATGTTGAACTCAGGTTGAATCCTGCCTCTGCTAATTACTGTCTGTGCCCAATTTGGGCAAATTATCTAATATCTATGGATATTTGTAAAATGGGGACAATAATTGTGTCTACCTCATAAGGTTCTTCTGAGGATTAATTGAGATAAGTAAGACTGCTGCTGCTGCTGCTAAGTCACTTCAGTCGTGTCCGACTCTGTGTGACCCCACAGACGGCAGCCCACCAGGCTCCCCCGTCCCTGGGATTCTCCAGGCAAGAACACTGGAGTGGGTTGCCATTTCCTTCTCCAATGCATGAAAGAGAAAAGTGAAAGTGAAGTCGCTCAGTCGTGTCCGACTCTTAGCGACCCCATGGACTGCAGCCCACCAGGCTACTCCGTCCATGGGGTTTTCCAGGCACGAGTACTGGAGTGGGGTGCCACTGAGGAGATTAGTTGTGTTCTACCTTCTTTTAGTGGAAGTGATTAGTATTCTGAGGCTCTTAGTGGCAAAGAAAAATAAAAGGAAGTGGTAATTTGATGGCAAGACAAAAGGACAATGCCAGTGGTACACAATAAGATGTTTTCTCTAAGAAAAATTGCTTTTATGAATTAGGATTAGAAAAATGATTTATTATTGAGGTTATAGAATTATATAACTGTCATAAAATTTAGGGGGAAAATCACTAGAACCAAGAACACAAATCTACCACAGAGAACGCTACTTAATATAGCATGTGCTACATGGAATTGTTCCTGGTCCCTAACTCACTGGTAATACCATGACTCATATGCTATAGAGGTCCTAGTGTTTATTCATACTGCCAGAGATTAAATCCTATATCGTTATAAGGAAGATTACTAACTCTAAGTTACTTCCAATTGGTGCCAATACCTATTGTTTTTGAGGATCAGAGAAAGATGAAATTATTAGCACATAGTTTATCCTCAGTAGAAGATAGGAAACGTGAAAGGTCAGCATTTGGTATAGACATTTGGGCGAGATTACAAAATCAGAAAGTGTTTGTACATTAAACTGTCAGAAAAAAAGCATATAGGTCTTAGATTAAGAATTGAATGGCCGAAATCTCTTTTGCGATTTGCTTTTAAGGAGACACTGGAAATATATTTAAATATAAAATTTTAATATATTAAAAAAGTATATTATAGGTACATTGTAGGACACTTTTAAGATATACAATAAAAGATGAAAACTAAAATTATCCTTAGTGTCTTAATCTTAGCTCTGGTTACTTTCACCTTTACTTAGGCTCAACATAGAATTACGTGAGAATTCTCTTGTGAAACTGACATTTTAAATTCAGAATACTACAAACAAACTTCCTGTATCATTATATGTTCTCCTAGAACCATATTTTAAATATAATAGCTGCATTTTATTACTCTTTATAACACACTTCGCTTCATTGATTCAGCCCCTAAATTATTTACATTGAGTGTGGTTATTTAGTTGCTAAATCACACCCATCTCTTTTGTGACCCCATGGACTGTAGCCCATGTTCTATTTTATTTAAAATATCTCACCACTAGAAACAAACTGTTGCAGCTAAATCTTTATTCTAATTTACCACTACTCACTTTTCATAGACTTCTGCAGTTAAATTGGTAAATTAAAAGGAATGTAGATTTCTTTGACTGATGCTATACAGTGTTATACACGCTATTCAGTTCAGTTCAGTCGCTCAGTCGTGTCCGACTCTTTGTGACCACATGGACCACCGCACCAGGCTTGGTGGACCACAGGACCAAGCCAGGCTTCCCTATCCATCACCAGCTCCCGGAGCTTACTCAAACTCATGTCCATCAAGTGGGTGAACCATCAAACCATCTCATCCTCTATCGTCCCCTTCTCCTGCCTTCAACCTTTTCCCGCATCAGGGTCTTTTCCAATGAGTCACATCAGGTGGCCAAAGTATTAGAGTTTCAGCTTCAGCATCAGTCCTTCCAATGAATATTCAGTACTGATTTCCTTTAGGATTGACTGGTTGGATCTCCTTATAGTCAAAGAGACTCTCTTTAATTATAAATAGTTCACAATTTGAGAATTAATTTTCCCTTTAGTACCACCATTAATGTTGTGCATATAAGTTTTGGCTGACATAAAATATTCATAGGGGAAAAAAACTGTTTTCAGCACCTGGGTTTTCAGCACCATAGTGTGATATATTCTGAAAGATAAAAGGGCTCAATATGTGATGCCCAAAATTACTGTGGAAAGATACAGGGGAAAACCCAGGGTGAAAGCCTCACATGATATCTGTTTACAAAACTGAATGTCTGGGTGCTTATACGTAAAAGCAAGGTTTGGAACAAATAACACTCTCCACATAATTCCTTCCCGAAGTGTACTTTTGTCAGTAGTTAAGGAAATAATTCTGAGACCTCCCCTTAAAAGGCTGCATATTCGTTTCTCCACTTCCAGTGTCTCCTAGGCACAACTTTACTGTCTAAATAAGCTGAGTTAGGTCGAGTTTAGAACCCACGTTCAGAAATGGATGATCCAGGAATGCTTGGAAGCATGCGTGTGACAGGATGCCCTTGGGGTGCTTGGGGAATAGGAGAGCGAGCAGGGTGGCCACGTGATGGGTGCTGTGTGCATCATGTATTGAGAGGAAGGGGAATATTGTGAATAGACTTTGAAGAGTATCATTTATTTTGGCAGAAAGATTGCTAACAGAAAAGGTCACAATTTCATGAACTTATATGAGCATGGGAAGGTATTTCATTTAACTACCTGGTGCCTGGGTTTTCGAGCACAAGTATGAACACACCCTAGTTTAGAAATAAATTGATATGTGTGGGCTGAGGGTTTACCAAATTCCATCCCTTGGGGTTAAAAATCGTTTGCTCCCGGCAAAATTCAACTTTCTGTTTTTTTCCCTTTGCAAGTGAGGGACAGAGCAGGAGGAAAAGAGAAGGGAGACCAGCTTTAAATGACTTATAAAAAAGGACTCAGAAAAAAAAAAACAAAAAACTTTCTGGACATCAAAAGCTCTTACAAAACAGGCTTTTAATGATTTAAGTGTAAATGAATCAAAAACATATGGATAACATTTTCTTTTAAAATACCCTTGGGTTTAAAAAATTAAGGGGAAAAGTAAATGGAAGAGAATGTTTTAGATTTGGTGGAGCAGAAAAACATTTCAGAAAATAGCTTGAGGAGTTGGAGATGCCCAGTAGCATTTGGGTATGTTTGAGCTCAGTGATGAAGACTTTAGACCCTACATTTGGGAGCCCTGCTCAGCAGCTACCTGTACCTAAGAGGCATGACAAACAGAACCACAGGTATGAGATGAGTGTCATTCTGACTTTGGTTTGCATTTCTCTGGTGATTAGTGATGCTGAACACCTTTTCATGTGCCTATTGACAATTTATGCATCTTTGGATAAAATGTCTATTCAAGTCATTTGCCTCTCCCCCCTCTTTTTAAAAAAACCTGGTTATTTGAGTTGTTTTACTATTGAGTAGTAAGAGTTCCTTATAAATTTTATATATAGTTTGCAAATATTTTCTCCCATTCTCACTTTTTCATTTCATTGTTACCTTTGCTGTAGAGAAAGCTTTTAGTTTAATGTTATATCAATTGTTTATTTTTGCTTTTGTTGACTTTGCTTTTAGTATCAAATCCAAAATGTTTTAAGACCAACTTAAAGTTCCTCTTCCATTTGTTGTTTTTTTAATGTTCTACAGTTTCAGGCCTTACATTTATGTCTTCAGCACATTTTGAGGGGACTTCCCTGGCAGTCCAATGGTTAAGAGTTCACTTTCCAATGTAGGGGTGCAGGTTTGATCCCTGGTCAGGGAGCTACAATCCCATATGTCTCGTGGCCAAAAAGCCAAAAGGTGAAACAGGTACAATATTATAGCAAATTCAATAAAGACTTTTAAAAAGTTCCACATTAAAAAATTAAAAAACAACTATAAAAATACATTTTGAGTTGATTATTGTGTATGGTATAAGGGTACTAATTTCTTTTTTTTCATAAGAGGATATCCAGCTTTTCCAACACCATTTATTGAAAAGACTATCATTTCCCCATTATGTATTATTTGCAATTTGTTGAAATTAATTGATCATACATGTGTGAGTTTCTGTGATCTCTAGTCATTTCCACTGATATATGTGTTTGTTTTATGTAAATACCATACTTTTTGGATTATTACTGTTTTGTAATATAGCTTGATATCAAAAAGTGTGACATCTCCAGCACTTATCCTCTTGGCCAAGATAGCTTTATCTTTTGGGAAGTCTTCACGGTTCCACCCAAATTTTAGGATCATTTTTCTATTTCTGTGAAAAATGCCATTATTTTTTTTTTTCCTCATGGAGTCCTTAGGGTTTTCTATATATTATAATATCACATGCAAACAGAAACAATTTTACCTCTTTTCTGACCTGGGTGACTTGTATTTCTTTCCTTGCTTAATTGCTCTGGCTAGGACTTCCAGTACAAGTGATGAGAGTGGATACTTTTGTCTTATTATTGATCTTAGAGGAAAAGTTGAAAGCTTTGCACCACTAAGTATGATGTAAGTTTTGTGTGTCATATATTCCATCTATACCTAATATTCCTTATATTCCATCTACACCTAATTTCTTGAGAGCTTTAAACATAACAATGTTCATTTTTGTCAAATGGTTTTTCTGCATTTATTATATGGTTTTTACCCTTCATTTTGTTAATGTGGTACATCATATTTATTGATTTGCAGACTTTGAACCATCCTTGCAACTCTGGGATAAATCTCACTCAATCATGGTGTATATTGCTCTTACTTCACTATCTCCTGGAGCTTGCTCACACTCATGTCCATTGGGTCAGTGATGCCATCCAACCATCTTATCCTCTGTCATCCCCTTCTCTTCCTGCCTTCAATCTTTCCCAGCATCAGGGTCTTTTCCAGTGAGTTGGCTCTTTGCATCAAGTGGTGAAAATATTGGAGCTTCAGCTTCAGCATCAGTCCTTCCAATGAATATTCAGGATTAATTTCTTTAGGGTTGACTGGTTTGACCTCCTTGCTGTCTGAGGGACTCTCAAGANCTGTCATCCCCTTCTCTTCCTGCCTTCAATCTTTCCCAGCATCAGGGTCTTTTCCAGTGAGTTGGCTCTTTGCATCAAGTGGTGAAAATATTGGAGCTTCAGCTTCAGCATCAGTCCTTCCAATGAATATTCAGGATTAATTTCTTTAGGGTTGACTGGTTTGACCTCCTTGCTGTCTGAGGGACTCTCAAGAGTCTTCTCCAACACCACAGTTCAAAGGCATCAGTTTTTCAGAGCTCAACCTTCTCTATGGTCCAATTCTCACATCTGTACATCACTGCTGGAAAAACCATAGCTTTGACTATATAGACCTTTGTTGGCAAAGTAATGCCTTGGCCTTTTAGTACACTATCTAGGTTGGTCAGAGCTTTTCTTCCAGGGACCAAGCATCTTTTAATTTCATGGTTACAGTCGTCACCATCTGCAGTGATTTGGGAGACAAACAAAACAAAGTCTGTCACTGTTTCCATTTTTTCCCTACCTATTTGCCATGAAGTGATGGGATTGGATGTCAAGATCTTTGTTTTTTGAATGTTGAGTTTTAAACCAGCTTTCTCACTCTCCTCTTTCACCTTCATTGAGAGGTTCTTTAGTCTCTCTTCACTTTCTGCCATTAGGGTGGGTGTCATCTGCATATCTTATTGATATTTCTCCAGGCAATCTTGATTCCAGCTTGAGCGTCATCCAGTCCGGCATTTCTCATGATTTATTCCGCATATAAATTAAATAAACAGGGTGACAATATACAGTCTTGACGTACTCCTTTTTAAATTTTGAACCAGGTCACCTCTCTTGAACATTTTCCAAATCCTGGTTGCTATTCTCCCTGCTCCTTTTCACACCTCAGTCATGTAGCTCACCTTGGTACCCTGAATGGGGCAATAAAGAGGTGGAACTCTTTGACAGAATCCTGAACAGCTGGGGAATCCAGCCACTCATTCACACACACTTATTTTCCCCATGGGAGAAACTTCAGGCCAAGGTGGTCTCTCGGCACTGAGTTGTGCCAGCTTTGGCGAGAGATAATGGTAGAGGTAAACTATCCCTCTTGCCCTTTCCAATATGCCTTATCACGGACTTTTGTGCTCTGTGTGCTGAGACCTCTGCAGGACTCTTGTTCTTCCACAGAGTTATTCTTGTCAAAACCAGTGTTCTTTGGGAAAAAGATGTACAAAAAGAAAAAAAAAAAAAACTTTCTCTATCATCTTGCTTAGTGATTTCTTGTTTATGTTCAAAATGCACAAAACGTCAATAGATTTAAATGTGTCCTCCAAAGTTTGAAAATTAACAACTCTTAAACATACAGTGATGTTTCTTTACTATCTTCACAAAAAATTAAAATCCCAAAGCCTAGAAAGCTGTGAAAGACATGAAAGGGGTTATCATGTAACGTAGACTATCATTCCTACATTACCTTTTTGATTGCTGCACAAAGAATTTGAGACACAGTGACAGGAAGGCATCCTTTTCAAGGGTTCAGGAACTCCTGCCTCTTCAAAAAACCATTCGTTCAAATGTGTGGTCCTTATCGATTAGTCACAATTTTTATACACAGGCTTTGAACACCTATAAAAAATCTCCTTCCAAAATTTTAGTTTAATAAAATCATCTTTTCTTACTAGAAGGAGACATGTGAATGTTTGGAGCAGTTTGTAGACTCACTGGTCATGTATCTTCATGATTGGGAGGACAGCAGAATAAACAAATCCACCTTAGAATCAGTCTTTTGCATACATACTTTGTTACCTGAAAATTCTGTACTTACCATCAACATTAGACAATGGCGGTATCTAAATAATCAGCACGACCATTTATTGATTCAGGAAACATCTTTGGTCCTTGGTGGGTTCAACTCAGTTGATTTAGTTTTAGCAATATTTATGGAAACACATGAAATATTAGGACTAGAATGCCTGTTTTCATTCCCAGGCACATCATAAATATTTGACGTTCTTTTCCTGCCACTATACTGTTCTCTGTCTCATAGAGAACCTCAGTGTATCTTTCTTTTCTCATTGACTGTCCAACCCTCCAGTATGATCTCTTCCCTGATCTATCCCAGATGAAAAGGTGACATCCAAACTAGTATTCTACTAACATGTTTAACCTTCCCCCTCCCCCACCCCATGCTCCTTCAATCCCCACCCACTTCCCTGCTGTACCTTCCAGGAAAAATCTCATTGTCTCATCCACATTTTATCTTTTCTTTTNCACTGTAAACTCTGTCTCTTATACACATCTCACCCCATGCTCCTTCAATCCCCACCCACTTCCCTGCTGTACCTTCCAGGAAAAATCTCATTGTCTCATCCACATTTTATCTTTTCTTTTTTATCCCTAAATTTCTGCATTCTGCTGAAGAGATTCACTCAATAGAGCAGATTATCACCTCACCCCACTAGTGACCTTCAGCCTCAGATGGGCCACTTTGAACTGTGTTCACCAATCTTTGAATTTGGTCTGAGCAAGCTCCCATTCCTGTTGTCCCAGTTTTCCATTTGACCCACAGCCTGTCTGATACACGATCTTATCTTCTAATATTATATGTCATTAGGTGTGAACTCCCTCAACCTCCTGTCTTTCCTTGCCTCATAGAAATTCATCTTCACCTATCCCTTCCCTGCCTCTTTGTCTCCATGGTCAGACAATAAATGCCCTGTCTCTTGTCCAATGCCAGAATCTTCAGTGCTGCCCTTGATCCCATCTGTTTTCCTTCAAGACCATGATCAATCAAATACAATATTTACTGTTTCATCATCAACCAACCCTTCTGTCTTGGCTTCTTTCCCTTGGGCTAAATAAATGTTTAAATCTTTGCACACTTTAAAAACAAAACAAGCACAGTAGAAAAAAATCTCCCTGGGCTCATATGTCCTCTGTGAGTAGTCCCTCTCTTATCCTTCTCTGTGTGGTGAAGCTTCTTATAAAAGCCACAGCAAGACTCTCCACTCTCTGACTTCATCTTTTTCACTCTCAGTTCAGTTCAGTTCAGTTGCTCAGTCGTGTCCGACTTTTTGTGACCCCATGAATCGCAGCACACCAGGCCTCCCTATCCATCACCAACGCCCGGAGTTCACTCAGACTCACGTCCATCGAGTCCGTGATGCCATCCAGCCATCTCATCCTCGGTCGTCCCCTTCTCCTCCTGCCCCCAATCCCTCCCAGCATCAGAGTTTTTCCAATGAGTCAACTCTTCGCATGAGGTGGCCAAAGTACTGGAGTTTCACCTTTAGAATCATTCCTTCCAAAGAAATCCCAGGACTGATCTCCTTCAGAATGGACTGGTTGGATCTTCTTGCAGTCCAAGGGACTCTCAAGAGTCTTCTCCAACACCACAGTTCAAAAGCATCAATTCTTCGGCACTCAGCCTTCTTCACAGTTCAACTCTCACATCTATACATGACCACTGGAAAAAGCCTTGACTAGACAAAATTGGGACCAAATTGTTTCAGCCTCTAGCCTTTACTATCTCTGAAAAGGTCACCAAAGACCTTCTTCTTTCTAAATACAGTGATGCTGCACTGGTGTTTTACATGCAGTGTCTCTTGACTGTCTTTGATACAGTGGAACATTCATTCCTCATGAAATCTCTTGCCCATGCTGATGGGCCTCACTGGTTTTCAAAGACTAGTTCCTCTCTATCTTATTCTTGCAACTCTCCTGCTTCTCCAGGTAACTGTTTGCTCATTATTTTCTCCAGATTTCCTATTTTTCACTAGATTTTCTTTAGTTCTCATTGTATCAGCATCCATTTGAACTTTACTATCATCTGTTTGCCAATAGCATCCAATTTCATCTTTACTGATCCATCCCACCTTTGTTCTCACATATCCATACTGTTGCTTACTTTCTTTCCTATCTCTTCTCATGCTATTCTCCTTTCTCTTGTTTAACTCTTAGTCATCATTCAGATTGGGATCATGCATCTTCATTTAGAGGAAGCGTTCCTGAAACACCATGTTGCCAGTGGCCCTTGGCTCCAGAGGTGTACTTGACTCACAGCTGTCCCCACATCAGAGGGAAATTATTTGGTCTTGTGTTTCCTAGTCTCACTGCTCTGCAATACCAAGCATATTCTGTGCTTGGTATCTAGTAGCTATTCGATGACTTTTTGAGAAAATATCACCTTATTTCCTTAATTCATAGGATGTATATCACATATAATTTTTACTATCACAGATAAAAATGTGAAAGTAATAAATAGCTTAAAACTTGACTTTTTGACTGTATTATCTGTCTAAACTATATACACATGATATGTACATTATAATTTACATTATACATTAATTACACTCATATACACACAGCAGGCACTATTTTATAAGAACTTCTCAATTTCAGAAAATGTTTTCTAATTTGGGTAACTATTTCCTTTTTCTTGATTGTTTTTCCTCTTTCCTCTTTCAAAATGCTATTTCCTCAGAGAATCCTTCCCTGACCTCACACGGTCCTAGCACATTCATTCTCTAATCTTTATCCTAACCTTACTTTTAAATTTACACATTTAATGTTATACATTTATATGTTACCCTCTTACGTAGATGTCTACATAGTTTTGTGAACATATGAACTTGTAATTTTTCTTTTTTAAGTGACTGGTTTTGAGTTTTACTCTTCTTTACCTCATGAAGAAGGTAAGTACTTATCTGTCTTATTCTTCACCCTATCAATATGCCTGGCACATAAAAGGACTTTATAAGTAGGTACTGACTTAATCAAATGAGTGAATGGGTGAAGGGAGGATAAGCTAAATCATATTGGAAGAAGGTCATAAAGTCATTAGGCTTGAAAATTAACCTTACTGTAAAAAAAGTAAAACAAAACACTTCCACACAGATGTGCTTCTGGATCAGCAAAGAGCTTAAGTAGGCTTTGAGCTGTTTATGAGAAACAGAGCCAAAGTGAATCCAACCTTTTTTGCCATTTTCAAACTTTCTCTTTCTTATTTGGAAAAAATGTTTCTTTTGCTCATGTTTGCCCCTAAATGGTGTCTTAAACAATAAGACTCAAAGCCCTCTACATATCAGTGGCATGGAAACTCAAGAGGGCTGTTAGTCATGGTGCATCTCTCAAAGATTTGGCCTCTTCCTCATTTTGCCAACTGTATACCCAGCACTTTGCTGTATGTTGCAAAAGAGCTGAATCTTAACAGGTCAATCTGGGCAGAGCAAAAGTTTCATGGGCCAGTCATACAAGAGAAGCAACAGACCAATGCCACTTTTGAGGAAGGTTTCAAAGCCAGGCTAAGGTTTATAGATTTTGTCTTTCAGGAGATATTTATTTTTCAGTGTTACAGTTATAACGAAATCTGTATTTTAGGAAATAATGTTGGGATTCTAATTGTAAATTGAAGTTTTTCCCAGAGATTAAGGGTAAATAGACCTGTTAGGACACTGTAGCTCTAATCCTGGTTTTATGTAATAAGAATTTGAATTTTTCCATTTATCTCTATCATGTTACAATGCATTATAAAATATAGAAAAGTAAATATTTTAATGGAAAAAGAAAACTAATCAGAATCAGAGAATAGGGATAGAAAAGTCACATGGGTAACAAAAGATATAGTAATTAGGCATAAACGTAATTTCTAAAAGGTGATTACAATTCAGCCGTAAATCTGCCTTGGAACTTCCTGGAAGCCAAAACAAAATATGAAACATAATTACTTACATAATTTAGATTGTATGTATAATAATAAAAGCTAATATTTGTGTTCTAACTTTGTGCCAGACCCTTTATAAGTATTCTTGACATATAACTATTTCTACATATATTTGAAGATCTCACATTCCTAAGANATAAATCTGCCTTGGAACTTCCTGGAAGCCAAAACAAAATATGAAACATAATTACTTACATAATTTAGATTGTATGTATAATAATAAAAGCTAATATTTGTGTTCTAACTTTGTGCCAGACCCTTTATAAGTATTTTTGACATATAACTATTTCTACATATATTTGAAGATCTCACATTCCTAAGAGAGAACCCTATTAACTAAATAAGCTGATAAAAAGATCTTCTACAATGAGGAAGTGAAAATTTATGCTGAAAACCATCTCCTTTTTTTTTTCTTTAAAGAATAATCAACCGAAATTAAACTTTTAAATTCTTGATTTAAGGCAGCCAGCCTGTTTTAGCAAAGTTGCCAAATATTCTTAACCGAAAGGAAGCATTGCAAGATATGACAAACAGGAAAGCTAAACAAAAGTCAACAGTGCTGCAAATCATACATTTATGGGAGGAAACGCTCCAGCCTTGCCGCCAAGCCTGGAACTTAAATCTACAAGGCGGACCGTGCTAACATCAACAGGGCGTTAGGCTGCGCAGAGCTGTGAAAGAGCACCCTCGGAACGGGTGTGCAAGCAGCCGGTGAGCAAGGTAGCCCGTGGTGCAGGCCTCTAGGAAGCCAGTGAGAACACTAGCCTCCAGCTGCGCTGTCAGAGGCTAACAATACTTAGAGAAGACTGGACATGCGTTTGACATGGAACTCAAATTACACCCTGTTCTGTTCCCAATCCGACTCCTGGAAATGAGCTATAAGGTGACCACAGCCTCAACATCTCTGGAACAAATCAGTGGGTATTTTTCATAGCTTTTTCTTATAGCACATCTCCGTGGGTATGTTAACGACCCTTGTTCCAGTAGTAACACTGAAGTCAACCAAGGTCACCAATTCAGATGCCTAAGGGGAAAAAAAAAAAAAAAGAAATGTGAAGTCCAGACTTTTAAATGAAATCTCCCAATTTTTAATCATTAGTAATTCATTCAAATATGTCTAAGACTTTAAAGAGCTAGGTCAATGCAATTCTCTAAGAGCTGAAGCCTTCAATTTAACAGTCTTCATAGGAGGATGTACCTCCATGAATTAAAGGCTTTTCATAGAACTTTTAATAAAAGTTGCACAGCAAACCAAGGAGAATAAGTTTGCCTGGTAAAGACTTCAGGCTTTTGGCCCTGATCCATGACAGATACATGAGCACTCGTGCTGACAACAGATGTGACATCCTTTTCTGAAAACTGAGGTGGCACCTGGACTTACCTAAACCAAAATGGGCCATCTTCATATGGGGCGGAGCTGAGAAAGTATCTGTAAGTGAGGCTAGTGTTTTCTTGCTGCTAATGCTAGGTTTCTCTCTGGATGAGCAAATGGATGAATGGTTAGGATTCCATAAAGGAAAAAGAACCATGCTAAGTGTCATGTGATAAGGGATTTTTGGTAGGAAGTAGACCTTACATAGGACTTCCTTGGTGGCTCAGATGGTAAAGCATTTGCCTACAACACGGGAGACCTGGGTTCAGTCCCTGGGTCAGGAAGATCTTCTGGAGAAGGAAATGGCAACCCACTCCAGTATTCTTGCCTGCAAAATCCCATGGATGGAGGAGCCTGGTAGGCTATAGTCCACGGGGTTGCAAAGAGAAGACACGACTGAGTGACTTCACTCACTCAGACCTTAAATAACTGGGGGAGGCATTGGGGAAAGAAGATACAGATAGGCTTTTGGGACATGGCTGAAAACTCTGGCCTGGGGAGAGGGTATGAAATTTGCAGGGAAATCTGAGAAGCGAAGGACATTTCTTTATGAAGGGGTCACTCGCTGAAAGGTGTAGGAAGCTCTGATCTCGGTGTAACTTCTACTTCTAAGTCAGCAGGCAAGCATTAGACAGGGCCTGGGCCTCTGTTGGTCATTCTTGAGTCTGGAGGAAGTTCTGTCCGTGGTGGGGAGTAATGCAAAGTTAAGCAGAGGGGCCCAACGTCAGGCAGGACCGCTGGCCCCTCTGGATATCTCCTCACCACATCTAACCACTCCTCAGAGTGTAATGGACCCTGCTTCACCTCTGCCTCCCAAACTTCACACCAGCTTCTCTTTTGGACACACCAGCCCAGGACAATAAAGAGTAGGTGATTTGGGTCAGCATAATGCCCAGCTCAACCAGATTGACAGTAGAACAAGCCAGCATAGTAAGCATGGAGACCTCCATTTCCATGAAATAGGCCATGATCATTATAGCTGGAACATTTCCAAATCTATTTGACTTTATATTATAAGGAAAAAGAAATAGGGGGTGGCAAGGCAGTTAGACAGCCTTGGATTTCAGTCTTGATCACCTGCTTGCTTTACAGCCTTAGGAAAGATATTCAATCTCTTTGAGTTGTAGTTTCTCTATCAAGAAAGTGGGGCTCATAATACCAATATTAAAGTTTTGTCTTAAGGATTAAACAGAGTTTGGGACAGTACAAACTGTGATTCATGAGGACGAAGACTACATTTAGATTATCCATCTTTGTAGCCTCTAGGATCAAACAAGTGTCTGATACCACGTAAGCAAGCAATATGTTTAAATCCCCAATATTACTGCTTTTAATAAGAGGGTCTCTGGAACACACATGAAAATTTAAGACAATGAAAGGATTGCAGTCAGTGAAGTTTTTCTTGATCTTTTTGGAGGTTGATGAAAATGAATTCTCTCAAAGGTTTGTTGTGTGCTAGGAAATGTTTGGAATAAATTAGTTTTTATTCTCATAGTTAAAAAGACTGGGGAAGTGGACAGTAGCACAGATTCTATATGTAAGCATTCTTTCTTTCGTTCAAAAAAAAAAAGCCTCATATAATCTCCCTCAAGTTGCTTCCTCATCTCCATTAGCATTTAGCATAGCATTTCTGAGCAGAATCCAGCTTACATCCAGTAAGTAGGAGACAAGCACACTGACCACACACACTGCATCTTTCTCCTTGAACACATACACACACTGGCCTTTGGTGAGAGGCAGGGCATGAATAGGAAAAAACAGAGATGCATTCCAACAAGACATTAGCTAAACAAAAGTCAAGTCCACCAGACAAAGTCATCAGGAAATTGGTTAACATATTTTCCCCCCATTCAACAAAAGATAGCAGGCACTTGTCTCAATATCTCCTTTCATCCCTGAAAGCTTTAAAATTGATTCATGGTTTCATAACTACAACAAAGTAACCTTGGATAGATTAAAATCAAGGCTTTTTAAAATTTGGATATCAACAGCAAGAATCCCACCCAGGTCTTGCTAAAAACGACTTTGGCTGACGTTATGAAATGCTTCCTCAAGCTCTTCCTCAGCCAAATGAGAAGTCCTCTGGAAAGGATTCATCCTTTTAGTGTACACAGAAGATCTTCTTCTTGGATCTATAAACTAAGTCTTTAAATTCCACTGTAATTACTCCAAAGACATAAATAGAGCCGATACTATTTCTGGCATCCCAGCTGGCCCTTTAGACAAGGTACACAGCATTTTCAAATAAAGCTTCCTCAAAGTGTGTAGGTATTCTAGCAACAGACAGATGCCTGAAAATTCTAAAACGTAGTGTCTAAAAGAATGGCTTCCAAAAATGCTAGTGTGTAAGACAGGTCCCTTTCTTCATTTTAATTCTTGTACCAGTTGTTAGGATTGAGTTTCTTTGTTAAGAGTTGAAACCTATTCTGTTTTCAACCACTAACTTGGCTCTCTTTGAAGGTTCTGTATACTGAAACAATTCATTAAAATACTCATACATAAAGTTTTATTAAGGGGGTATGTTATTGCTCTCAGATGTACTCTGTAGTTATTAACTGGTGCAATTTAAAAGCTTTGTTTCGAAAGCCGGCATGTTACAAAACCATCTTAGCTTAGTGTTGATGAAGGCCAACATCCTATGCATGTTCAACGTGAACACCATCCTTATCTGGAGGCCTTCTTGGACCTGGACAGGAACATTTACTCTTGCTCTTTGTGAACATTCTAGGCTTGCTTTTATGAGCAGACTTTTCAGCTCCCAAGGCATTCGATGCCTTTTCATGTTTCCAATCACAATTTTTTGCTCAGAATCTCACTAAAATTTGAATTCAAATTACTTACTCTACTGTTACTAAAACAATAACAAATCAATTGTATTAATTTCTATAACTTATGGTTACTTTACATTTTTTAAAATTTAATAACAAAAAAGACTAGAATTAGCACTTTGTTCCTATTTTATTATCTACCTGTGCCTTTTTTTTCTTTATCTATAGAATAATGGGCCAGGGCAGTTGTTGCTTAAATCTCTAACTTGGAAGGCAGAGGCTCTGGATGGAAACACTGTTAGTCATTTGTGCCTCTAGGCCCAAGATAGCTTTGTACCTTCTGGCCCACTTGTGGTAGGGTTCGGTCAAGTGACTAGTTTTGACTAATGAGTCATGAGCATAAATGACATGTGTCCCCTCTCTCCTAACAGCTTATTGCCAGGAGAGATCTTCTGGAGCCTTCTTTCCCTCTGCATAGTGGCAAGTGGTGTTTCAGACAGTAGTTGACAGTCCACCAGTTTGGAGGAGCTTGGAGACTGTCAAGGCTGGGGAGAGAGCCCTCAAGAAGAACCAAGTGTGAGCAAGATTTGAGCCCTTGGCTGCAAGCCATGAGGCATCTGGAGCTTGATATGGTAGTTTGGCCTAGTCTGTCCTGACTGATATAATTTATTAGCCACCCAGATCTTACCAAGTGAAGCCAAATTCTTTTTTCCTCAAAAGAAGGAGAGCTGTATGAATTCTGTTATATCTCATACCAGCATATTTCTATCTGGAGATAGAAAACTTGAGGAGAGGTTCAGTTATCAGTTACTACCTTCCATTAACAAGGATGAGGCTCTTCATCCTTTAAGAGCATGGGATAAAAATTCATTTTGAGGGATGACTACAAACATTCACTGCCTTTCCACATCTTTTCCTTAGGTCTTCGTGAGTAAGGGCTTTTTGTGTGTGACATTCGAGTACAAGGCAAACCCAAAGTTTCAGGACATTGTGGTATGAGCTTGTCCACAGAGGGGTTCAGTTCATTCTTAGTTAGGGTCATACCTGGCCACACTGATTAAAAGAGCTCTGAAGTTACCCCGACTGGGTTCAAATCTGAGCTCTTAGTGACTATAGTATCTTCCATAATTCACTTAACCTTTATGCATCCCAACAACCTCTTTTATAAAAAAAGAAATACCATATTTTAGTGTCTAGCACACAGGGTGGGTTGTTATTTTTGACTTTGCTACAGTTATTGGCTGTACTTGCTCATAAAGGAAGCTCCTGTTCATCAGGAAAAGCAAGCACAGCCCACGCAGAAGTGTAGGCGCACTGTGGCCCACAGACCCTAAGGCAGCCCCCCTGTTGGCTCCACCTCTTGGTGTCTTTGTGTGTGCGTGCTCAATTGCTAAGTCGCGTGAGACTCGTTGGGACCCCATGGACTATGGTCTGTCAGCCTTGGTGTTTAACTTTGTTTAATTCCCTCCTCTGGACTGGAGGTGGAACCTGCAACTGGCTTCTATCCAATAAAATGAAGCCAAGGCGATGGGCTATCACTGCCACGGTTAGGTTATATTCTATAAGAATCTGTCTGAACAGACGGGAGCCAGAGACTTTTCTGTGGGGCTGATGAAGCAAGAGGCTGGGCTGGAGACGCTTTTGTATAACAGAGTGTGGGAGGCCACTGTAAACTACAGTGGCTGCTAGGAGCTGAGGGCAGCTCTTAGCCAGCATCCCAAAGAAAGCCAGGGCCTTCAGTCCTCCAACCATGACGAAGTCAGGGACTGAGTGGGAATGCTTTTCCAGCAGAGCTTCTAGAAGAGAATGCAATGTAGCCCACGTCTTGGTTGCAGACTAGTAAGCCCCAAGCAATGGACCTAGCTGAGCCTTGGCTACACTACTGACCCACGCACGCTCTGAGACAATAAACATATTGTTTTAAATTCTTAAGGAAGTTGTAATTTGTTATTGCCATGTAGTAAATGCCCATGCCAGACTGGAAGATTTGGCTATTTTATCATGTAAGGAAGGAGATTGTACTCCTTATTTAAGTGATTGGATATGGAACTCTTTTTCTTTCTGAATCAAATGAAGTATTTGAGATTTCAGAATTTTTACCGACAATCAAGGTCATACAAGAAGATGGAGTTTTAAACTTAATTTGGATGTTATTTAGGTTTCTGTTTACCAGCTTATTGATACTTGATCAGGTAAAATTTGCTCTTTTGAAAATAATTCTGCAATGAAATTTTATAATAAAAATCCTTTGTTATGAAAAAAAAAGTCAAGAACATTTTCTGCTAAGAAGGGAACAGTCTTCACTGGCCCAGTCCTGTTCATCATTAAAAATCCAACTTAATGTCATTTACTTTTTTTTTCCCATACGTCCATAGACTTGCAAAGAGTCGGACACAACTGAGCAACTAAGCACAGCACAGCACAGTACATAATTGCTTTGCAATCGTGTGTTAGTTTCTACTGTACAACAAAGTGAATCAACTATCTATCCGATCATCCAATGGATGCTGGCAATTTGATCTCTGGTTCCTCTGCCTTTTCTAAATCCAGCTTGAACATCTGGAATATCATGGTTCACATACTGTTGAAGCCTGGCTTGGAGAATTTTGAGAATTACTTTGTTAGCATGTGAGATGAGTGCAATTGTGCAGTAGTTTGAACATTCTTTTCATTGGGGAAACTGGCATTGTGGCAAATTCTTAAAGAGATGGGAATACCAGACCACTTGAGCTGACTCCTGAGAAATCTGTATGCAGGTCAAGAAGCAAGTTAGAACTGGACATGGAACAACAGACTGGTTCCAAATTGGGAAAGAGTACATCAAGGTTGTATATGGTCACACTGCTTGTTTAACTTATATGCAGAGTACATTATGAGAAATGCTGGGTTGGATGAAGCACAAGCTGGAGTCAAGATTGCTGGGAGAAATATCAATAACCTCAGATATGCAGATGACACCACCCTTATGGCAGAAAGCAAGGAAGAACTTAAAAGCCTCTTGATAAAAGTGAAAGAGGAGAGCGAAAAAGTTGGCTTAAAGCTCAACATTCAGAAAACTAAGATCATGGCATCTGGTTCCATCATTTCATGGCAAATGGATAGGGAAACAATGGAAATAGTGACGGACTTTATCTTTTTGTGCTCCAAAATTACTGCAGATGGTGATTGCAGCCATGAAATTAAAAGATATTTACTCCTTGGAAGGAAAGTTATGGCCAACCTAGACAGCATATTGAAAAGCAGAGACATTGCTTTACCAACAAAGGTCCATCTAGTCAAAACTATGGTTTTTCCAGTGGTCATGTATGGATGTGATAGTTGGACCATAAAAAAAGCTGAGTGCTAAAGAATTGATGATTTTAAATTGTGGTGTTGAAGAAGACTCTTGAAAGTCCCTTGTACTGCAAGGAGACCCAACCATTCCATTAAATTTTCATTAGGAAATCAGTCCTAAATTTTCATTGGAAGGACTGATGCTGAAGCTGAAACTCCAATACTTTGGCCACCTGATGCAAAGAACTGACTCATTGGCAAAGACCCTGATGCTGGGAAAGATTGAAGGCAGGAGGAGAAGGGGATGACAGAGGATGAAATGATTGCATGGCATCATTGACTGGATGGACATGAGTTTGAGCAAGCTCTGGGAGTTGATGATGGACAAGGAAGCTTGGAGTGCTGCAGGCCATGGGGTTGCAAAGAGTCGGGCATGACTGAGTAAATTGAACTGAATGGATACATATATTCCCTCCCTCTTGAGCCTTCCTCCCATTTACCTTCCCCCTCCATCCCTCTCGATCATCACAAAGCACTAAACTGAACTCCCTGTGTTATACCACAGGTTCCCACTAGCTATCTATTTTACATGTGGTAGGCACCCCACTCCAGTATTCTTGTCTGGAGAATCCCATGGATGTAGCAGCCTGGTAGGCTGCAATCCATGGGGTCACTAAGTTGGACATGACTGAGCGACTTCACTTTCACCTTTTGCTTTCATGCATTGAAGAAGGAAATGGCAACCCACTCCAGTGTTCTTGCCTGGAGAATCCCAGGGATGAGGGAGCCTGGTGGGCTGCCGTCTATGGGGTCACACAGAGTCGGACATGACTAAAGTGACTTAGCAAGTGTATATATGTCAGTCATAATCTCCTAATTCATCCCACCCTCTCCTTCCCCCATGTGTCCACCAACGTCATTTACTTTTGAATGCACTTTCCATGTTTCTCCCAGAATGAACTGACTCTTTCCTTTGGGTTGACAGGACAGCTTAGTTATAAAATATCTTAGCCTGTGTTATAACTGCCTATTCCTATAAACCTTATCTATCACTGGTCCAGGAGCTGGCAAACTATGGCTCGTGGGCCAAATCCTTCCTGATGCCTGTTTCTGTAAATAAAGTTTTATTGGAAAAAGCCATGCCTATTTGCTGGTATATTATGCTATGCTTATTTTCACATTACAGCTCAGAGTTGAGTAATTGCAACAGAGAGCTTATGGCTCACAAGTCTAAGCTATTTACTATATGGTTCATTACAGAAATAGTTTGCTGACCTCCACATTAGATCATGGACTTCATGAGGTGATAGACTGATTTTGTCCATTTCTGTAGCCTCAGAACCTAGTCCACTGCAGACCCTAAATTTGTAACTGAGTATATACAAAGATGCATCAAACACCGGAATTCAAGCCAAAATTAGCATTTATCTTCCCTCTAAATTAGACCTTCCCTAGAGAGAACCTAGATTTTTGTTAAGACTGGCTGTCTTGAAGAAACAGTCTGCCCTCATATTTTGTATTCCCTTGAAAGCTGAAAACAGAATTAACAGAGCTGGCTATTAGAGGACATTACTACCCTTCATTACAAGGCTTCATTTAGACCAAATTGCCATTTATTAAACAATTTTCACATTAGTTACCAAGCCCATGTGCCTTTCAGGGGGCAGTTACTCTGTTTTCAGATTCACTTAGGACCAATTTCCAAAATACTGCTAGTGTATTTGCTGTCCAAGAAACCTTTTAATTTTCGTTTGTAAACCTTTTTTGATGTCGCTCCCTTGTCAAAAACAGGAAGCCATTATTTTCCAGCAGTAAACAAGTTCAAAATCAAGTTAGCCACTCCACTCCCCAAATCAAGACTGTGCTTTGTGTACATGAAAAAAAAATCAACTTTCTAATCTTCATCAACTGTATCAAAACTCTCCAGGGAAAGCCAAGAGCATTAAAATTTTGTGGGAATCAAAGAATGTGAAGATCCTTCCGTCACCCCCCTGGATTTGGTTCTTCTCCAACCTAGGGAAACCTTTCAAATCTCTTGTGATTCACTCCCTCACTATTTCTGTCCCAGGAGATTAGTCTGAATGCTTTTTTCTTTATTCACCCACCCACAATCTTTCTAACTCCCATATGGGACGTATACAGTAACACTAACCACCGAGAACAAAGCAGAACAAGATGTTTGCCATGGATATCAAGTCTCAAAAGAGACAATTAAATTGATGCAAATCATCATTGCTTCCTGAATCACTGTGGACTGCTGTATTTCAGAATGCCAAGGAAATTACTATAAAGCGTTACCTAAAGTTTTTGTAAATAAATGTATTAAACTCATAAGAGAAGCTTAAAATGAGTAGGAATGTTTTTCCTGGTTTCATCATGATGTTTAGAAAACTGCAACGCACCTGATGAATGCCTCCAGGGGAAAAAGCTCAGCTCTCCCACTGAGGCCAGAGAGCAAAGACTCTGACACCTCCCTGGCCCTTAACTGTGCCCTGGGATCTGCTTCCCACCTTCATCACCACCATCACCTTCTAGTCACTATGCATCCTCAGCTGGACAGATCTTCCCCTCTATGGCAACCCACAGGAAAAAAATATATATGTAGAATCTCTACGTAAAGAGCTTT
This sequence comes from Oreotragus oreotragus, assembly GCA_006410675.1. Taxonomy (NCBI): domain Eukaryota; kingdom Metazoa; phylum Chordata; class Mammalia; order Artiodactyla; family Bovidae; genus Oreotragus; species Oreotragus oreotragus. The sequence goes on along the minus strand of SJYX01017496.1, from coordinate 22,116 downwards.
GTCTATATTTACTTACATACATACATGTTTCTTTTATTATAAGTTTTCCTACTTAATTTGCAGAGGATGTTAAAATATTTCTTATTTAATCAGATATGAATGTAACAGAGTATAATTTTTAATAGGTAAAGTCATCTTATCAGTACCCCCAATTTTTTAAACTGATCCATGAAGCCATAAAAGATCTGAAGATTTAGAACACTGGAGAGTCACTCGAACTGAGGAAGGGAAAGAGATGGTAGAGAGTAGTTCTGGCTCATGGAGGTCAAGGACTTGTTCAAGTCCACTCAGCTGGTTAGAGGCAGTGAATTACAACATGGATCACTTGCTCCTGGGCCACTGAATCTCTTAATAATCCAGACTGCTCTTTGTGAAACTACTGTGGCAGTCCACCTTAAGACTGCAGTCAGATCTTATATGTTGTCAAATCTTTTGGATTAGTTCTATCCCTTGTTCATTATCTCTTTATTTAATATCCTTAACCAATGTGTATATGTAGGCATCTCTGCAGCTCATGAAAATTACTTTGAAATTAATTGTATCTTGCTCCATGATTGTGTCGGCACATGAACTACTTCTGGGAGCAACTGTCATGAAAACATAAGCCATAAGAGCTGTGGAAGAAGAAGGTACAGGATGCTCAGAGAAGCTTACAGATGAGCCTGGCAGGGGTCAGGGTAGGGACAAGGGGGTTGAAGGGAAGAAAGGTAGCAGTGGTCTGATAAACTAGAAGATGAAGAATGGGCATCTTTATCCAAAAGTGGAGGAAGGGCAGAGAAAACAGGACCTCCTGAGAGGCCTGAACATATTCTGGCATCACAAAATATTGGGCAAAGAGTTAAGGTGAGGGGAAAAAAAAGTGGCTTTTCAGGAAGAGCTTAGGAAGTTTCATGAGATACAATATTTGCCAAATGTAATACCTTTGAATAAAAAGGACCAGAGTCCCATGAAACATCCTGAAAAAAGAAAAAAAAAAGAGAGGGGGGGGGACTGGAGAACAAGAAAGTTTGAAACAGTTTATATTTACAATAGATATTTCAGATACCCAGAAAAAAAGCAGCTTAGTGTATCCTAGAGCACTTTCTCAGTCCATAGCTGTTCTAATGTTAATATTCATATCAGGTTCTTAAGAATATATAAAGATAGCCTTCTGAAGGCTAAATAATTAACATCAGTTCAGTTCAGTTCAGTAGCTCAGTTATGTCTGACTCTTTGTGACCCCATGAATTGCAGCACACCAGGCCTCCCTGTCCATCACCAACTCCCAGAGTTCACTCAAATCACATCCATCAAGTCGATGATGCCATCCAACCATCTCATCCTCTGTTGTCCCCTTCTCCTCCTGCCCCCAATCCCTCCCAGCATCAGAGTCTTTTCCAGTGCGTCAACTCTTCGCATGAGGTGGCCAAAGGACTGGAGTTTCAGCTTTAGCATCATTCCTTCCAAAGAAATCCCAGGGCTGATCTCCTTTAGAATGGACTGGTTGGATCTCCTTGCAGTCCAAGGGACTCTCAAGAGTCTTCTCCAACACCATAGTTCAAAAGCATCAGTTCTTCAGCATTCAGCTTTCTTCACAGTCCAGCTTTCACATCCATATATGACCACTGGAAAAACCATAGCCTTGACTAGATGAACCTTTGTTGGCAAAGTAATGTCTCTGCTTTTTAATATGCTGTCTAGGTTGATCATAAGTTTCCTTCCAAGGAGTAAGCGTCTTTTAATTTCATGGTGCAATCACCATCTGCAGTGATTTTGGAGCCCAAAAAAATAAAGTCTGACACTGTTTCCACTGTTTCCCCATCTATTTGCCATGAAGTGATGGGACCAGATACCATGATCTTCGTTTTCTGAATGTTGAGCTTTAAGCCAAAGTTTTCACTCTCCTCTTTTACTTTCATCAAGACGCTTTTTGGTTCCTCTTCACATTCTGCCATAAGGGTGCATGTCTGAGGTTATTGATATTTCTTCCAGCAATCTTGATTCCAGCTTGTTTTTCTTCCAGCCCAGCGTTTCTCATGATGGACTCTGCATATAAGTTAAATAAGCAGGGTGACAATATACAGTCATGATGTACTCCTTTTCCTATTTGGAACCAGTCTGTTGTTCCATGTCCAGTTGACATAACAGCTAGATATTTGTAAACAACGCTGGTGTTTTAAAACAGTACACCAGTTCAGTTCAGTTCGGTTCAGTCGCTCGGTCATTTATAATTCTTCGTGACCCCACGGACCACAGCACACCAGGCCTCCCTGTCCATCACCAGTTCCCGGAGTTCACTCAAACTCATCTTCATTGAGTCGGTGTTGCCATCCAACTGTCCCATCCTCTGTCATCCCCTTCTCCTCCTGCCTTCAATCTTTCCCAGCATCAGGGTCTTTTCAAATGAGTCAGCTCTTCACATCAAGTGGCCAAAGTATTGGAAGTTTTAGCTTCAACATCAGTTCTTCCAATTCCAATGAACACTCAGGAAACTGTACATACCTATGTATATATATATTATTTTTCTCATAGATGACCAAAATACTGAAGTACTCTGGAGGGGCAGAAGGTACCTGGGCTGACGTGTACTTATAAGATTAGAATTAGAATCTTGGGGGTTGTGTTCTAAGTTTCGGAATTTTTCAAACAAACTTCCCAGGCGTTTCTTGGATCCAGATCCATAGAGCTGAGACCTGTGATCTATTGAACAGTGCCAGAGGTGGGCACTTACCAAGAACTGGACAGCACTCCGTGCAGCCATGAGGCTCTGTCCTCACTGGGCTTGACTGCATCTGCCTGAAAACCAGATCCTAAACACACAGGTGACTCTCCCACCATGAGATTTGTGACCAGCACAGAGGGAGCATTGACTCTTGAATACTGTGGAGTCTGCCTGTTCCCTCCACCCCCAGTGGGTCTCATTCTGGGCATCACCACATGGCCCTTGGTATCCTGTGATGCCATTCTGTCCACCCAGGAGGCCCTCTCCCTCTTCGCATGCCCACCTTTCCCTTTTGTTTCCATATGTCAGGGCAGGTACCACCTCTGCCCTCACAGAGCTGAATTTATCACACTCGTACCTCTGAGGCTCAACAGCATCACAGTCTGTGCGAAAGCCTTCTTTATTTTATGACTTTTCCCCTTTATTCCTCAACCATATCCATCCCCCAAGTCACAGCTCCTGCTCAGTCACCCTCTCTGGTGTACTCATCCTTAAGCATGTGTGTGTGTGTTCTTTCTCACAAATGAATTATTAATGTACATATGTGGGCTTGTGTGTTAATTTAAATCGATTTTGTACCTTATCATTGATGCCTGGGTTTCCCCACTTGTTCTGTGGTGCTGTCCATTCTTTCGTGCTGTTTCACCGTGTACATCACTGTTCCTGTGTCCATGCTGTGATGAGGACCGTCCACGCTCACACGCAGAACTGTGGATCTCTTGCGAACATTTCTTGGAATCATGTGAATTCTCAGGCCTCAATCTGTAGACCTGAACTAGATGGAAGAACTGCTAATTAGATAAGAAATAGACTTCTTTTTAGACTATGCATACCAGTGATAGCGTATGATATTTGTCTCTCTCTGTACAACTTATTTAACTTAGAGATTAATATGATAATCTCTAAAAAAAATGATACAAATGAACTTATTTACAAAACAGGAACATTTACAGACTTAGAGAACGAACTTACAGTTACCAAGGGAAAGGGTTTCAGGGTGGATCTATTGGAAGCTTGGGATGGACATGTAAAAAGAATAGTTACTCATATGGGTGTAACTGAATCACTTTGCTGTATACATGAAACTAACACAACACTGTTAATCAACTGTACTCCAATATAAAATAAAAATTAAGAAAAAGAAATACACATTTTAATACAGATGCTCTATAATAGATATGACTTCTCAGTATCAGAACGATGACTGAAAATAACCAGAAAGAGGGAATCTGTTTGTGGTATCATCAAGGTCCCAGGATGAGAGACTGCAAGAGAATGTATCCGTTTGAAGGCAGAAGTGGGAGAGAAATACAGCTGTTCCCTGATGGCATTCTACCAAGTCCAGCTTGTTTGGTAACCTAATTATAGACCCAGTGGCCTATATGTGCACACCAAGGCCAATGTCACATCTTTTATTTACTGCTCTGATAGTACAGTGTATCTTAGTACCTGGTGGGAGGTAACACAGACCTTATTCTTTCATGCAAAATTTTAAATGAGCTTGTCAAACCCTCTATCTATATCCCCAACAACCTGCTAGAATTATGCTTGGAATGTCACTGAATTTATGGATTAATTTGGTGGTTTCCAATTGAATCTTTCCAACGTTAAGGTCTTCTATTCATAAATATTTATCTGGGTTTTCTTTTAGATCTGCTAATAGACTTGTGGAAATTTCTCCATAGAGGAATTTAGTAAATCTTGGTAGGTTAATTCCTAGACATTCTATAGATAATGATCTCATTTTTAATGAAACATTTTTTTTCCTGTGATGTATTATACTTAACTGTGCTTCTATCTCTATTTCTTTTCCCCCTAGACTGGGTAAGGTTATGCATTTGTGCTCATAGTTCATCTTTACAAAACTCCAATGTAGCAGTGATCATTGTTAAGATATTTACTTACCCAGCTGGATTGTGAATGCCTTGAGGGCAGGAATGGTCTCTTATTAACTTTTGAATCCTCAGCAACATGCAAAGATATACTTATTTTCCAGACCTTTTTAAAATGAACCTGAAAATACTTGAAATCACTTTGCTATACATCTGAAATGAAAACATTGTAAACCAACTATACTTCAATTTAAAAAAAAGAAGAAAATGAAGACATATAATTCAAATATTTAATGAAAAAATGTTTAATACATATTTATCCATATTTTATGTTGAATGTATCTTAAACTGTATATAGAAAATCCATTAATTGCACCCACTAGTGGTTTGGAATTCTGGGAAAATCTGAGACAACAGGAATAAATTTACAACAGTATGCAAAAAAAAATACAAGAAATTATTATGTTATAGGGTTCTGTCAGCAGTTTTCTCTGTTGCCTGGGTCGCTTCCTAGTAGAATTGGGAAAAATGAATCAATTATTCTCTCTCTCTCTTTCTCATGCTCCATCCTCACACTCTTGATAAATGACATGGTGCTCTGGTTGCTGGGACAAGGATCCAATAAGGATCCAAGCTTCTTTATGATGGACAAACAAAACGTATCTGGTGATAGAAATGACCAAAGGTCTCTTCCAGTTCTAGTACAAGCATCTTTATCTTTTCTAAGTATCTAAATATCTATATATTTTGCTTCTGTGACTTCCCCTCTAGTTGAGTCTCTTAGTTGTCTAAATCTAAGCAGAACTACTTTCTTACCATCAAATCCAAATAGAGAAACCAGGGTTATAGGAAGCCTTTGGGTAAAAGACCCATTTTGCAGATTTTAACTGATATTGCTAATGGTAGAATCAGTTGATCATCTGTTTCTCATCACATCCTAGCTTTGTGCATCCTGACTTCAAATTTGATGATAGTTCAGGATTCTGAACATAATTAACTGAGAACTTATGGTGTGAGGTGTCAGGAGGCAAGTGAGCAAAGGGATACAGGAAAGGGCACAGTGATAGTTGAGAAGGCCAAGCCTCTGATTTCATAAGCTCTGGCTTCAAGGGTCAGTTCTCCTAGGAATACTCCCAGCTGTCATAACTCTTAGGTCACCTCACCCTTTCAGTTCAGTTCAGTGGCTCAGTCATGTCTGACTCTTTGCTACCCCATGAATCACAGCACGCCAGGCCTCCCTGTCCATCACCAACTCCTGGAGTTCACTCAGACTCATGTCCATCGAGTCAATTAGGATGAACCAAACCGAGATCTTCAGTAAAAAAAAAAAAAAGAAAGAAAGAAATAAAGAAATAAAAAGAGACAACAATAACAACACAGTTTCTTGGGGGACAACCAGCAGCAGCAAGATAGAAGGGAATTGTCCCTGTCTACGTGTCCCTCTCCACAAGAAGGAGCCTTCTCTCAGAAGCCATTGCCTCTGATCCTTCCACCCCTGGTAGGCAAGCATGCAAATAGACCAGAATTCTGACATCTGGAAATGATTTAGTTATCACAAGGTTTAGTAACTTTTCAAAGAGAAACATAAAGTTGAGTGAAAAGTCAAACAAAGATTTTGGTTGACTGGAGGGGTAGGAACCTTCCTTCCATGACCCTGTTCATCTCTCATTTGATGGGATTACCCAGGAAATGTCTTGCTATTTTGCTTTTAAATTGCTCCCAAATATGTGATTGCATAAGTGTAATCCAGAATGAACCTCGGCAGAAAAAAATGTTGGGAAGGATGATGATTTTATTACATTTATTCCATTCTCTTTCTGTTCCTTGTGTATGTCATGAAAATCCATCAATCTGTATTATCATTTGGGGAAAACATCCCAGAAAATGCTATGTGAAATATCCAGCAAGCCTAGGGTAATCTGGCTGTCAGATGTTGGCTCAATGATTGAAGATTCATAAAAACAAACCAAGTCCTAATGTCATCCACCAGTCTGATTTTTGCTGAAATTACTAACAGAGATAAAGGAGTATTTGTACTGTGTTCTCTCTCTTTTTTGTAACTTAATATGTAACTTGATACAATTTTCTGGGTTTTAAGTTTATCCGTATAGCCCCTAAAATGCTACCACATTGCCTTGCACACAGAAGCTTCTATGAAGACAGATTCCTGGGTCCATCTCTACCCCTACCTAACTAGTTGGCCAACCCTGAGCCCATTTTCTTTTCTCCTAAAATTGAGGTAATAAAGGAATGATGATGTAATTCCTAGGTTTATTGTGATGAGTAAATGAGACAAAACATAAAAAGTAATTAACCAAGGGCTCAGCATCTGCCATGACAGTAGTTGCTAGAATTGAGAGATTTTCAAGAGCATCTAGCCCAAAGACTACAGTATGAATTTTTAGGGAGAAGATCCATTAATGTTTCTCAAAAGAGTTTGTGACTCATCCTTCAGTCTTTTTATGGACTTATCTGGAAACTCAATGAATTTGCTAAGTTGGAAATCTGAGCCCGGAGAGGGAAAAGTGACTGTGCAAGGCCTCAGTGGTAGAACAAAACTGAGGCCAAGTCTCCCTGCACTACGTTCAATACTCTATTCTATTATTCTAACTGTTCAAACATTGGAGTATACAGATATCAGTGAGAGAGAATGAAACGAGTGAAGAGCAATTAGTGAGTGCCGACAGTGAACAGCACAAAGTAAATGACCCTACGCCGGTCTCAAGGATCATTTTCAGCTCAGTTCAGCTCAGTTGCTCAGTTGTGTCTGACTCTTTGTGACCCCATGAATTGCAGCACACCAGTCCTCCCTGTTCATCACCATCTCCCGGAGTTCACTCAGACTCTCGTCCATCGAGTCTGTGATGCCATCCAGCCATCTCATTCTTGGTTGTCCCCTTCTCCTCCTGCCCCCAATCCCTCCCAGCATCAGAGTCTTTTCCAATGAGTCAACTCTTTGCATGAGGTGGCCAAAGTACTGGAGTTTCAGCTTTAGCATCATTCCTTCCAAAGAAATCCCAGGGCTGATCTCCTTNGAAGTTCTTACACATTATACCAAAGAAGGTTCCATAAAGAAAAAAAAAAAAAAGATAAATTGAACTTTATAAAAGTTAGATTTCTTTGCTCTCTGAAAGGAAAAAAAAAAAAAAGTTATAAGCTGGGAGAAAACATGCACAAACCAAATATTTGGTAAAGGACTTTGTCTAGTATACTTTTTTAAAAACCTCAAAACTCAATAGTAAGAAAAAAACTTCCAATTAAAAGATGGAACATTTTGCCAATAAAACCATTAGGAGAATTCAAATTAAAACTATGATGAGGTACCATGAACATCTACTAGAAGGTATACAATTTTAAAAACAAGGAGTTGAACTGCTGGTAGATAAAAGTGGAGTTATCTGACAGCCGAAGTGCCCTAAAAAAATGGAATTTGACTAATCTCATTGGATGGCTCCAGATGAATCTAGTGGCAAAGAACCCATCTGCCAATGCAAGAGACATGAGAGATGTGGGTTTGATCCCTGTGTCAGGAAGATCTCTTGAAGGAGGGCATAGCAACACACGCCAGCATTCTTGCCTGGAGAATCCCATGGACAGAGGAGCCTGGTGGGCTGCAGTCCACGGGGTCACAAAGAGCTGGACACGGCTGAAGCAACTGAGCACACACGCATGTAATCTCAATGGATACTTACCAGGAAAAATAAAAAGAGCCATTTAGCCTTCCCCTCTTGAGACCCAGCTGAATGCAGTACTGATGCTTATTGAAGGTGAGTAGGAATTAGGGAACTACGCACAAAAAAGGTAATCCACCCAGATACTTAAAGCACAGGTTTGCCACATTCTGTATTTTAGTCAAGGCATGGGTATCTGAATTCAGGCTGGTGCATTATAATTAGGTTGTAACTGTCACCTTCATAAATAAAACCAATGTGTTTCAACTATTTTCATAGTTGAATGTAATGTTTCAAAAGCAATGTTCTTGTGGAAGGACTGTAGAGAAAGGCAGATCATTGTGACAACTGTCCCAGGGACCATTATCAAGGCATTCATCCATAAAAAAGAACTAAATATAAGCCCTCCTAGGTTTTAATCATACCCAAGTCTGAAGACAAACAAGAAATGTTAAATGCACAAAAGAAGCACTAAAATAGCTTGGAGTATGACTTAGGAAACAAATTAATACATAAAAATTGATTTACATGAAAATATTTCATCTCCTCCAAAACAGGAAAAATATGGGGCAGAAACTGACAAAATAACTGATCTAAACCCTACATGGAGTCGCAAAGAGTCGGACATGACTGAGTGACTGAACTGAACTGAAAATCCACATACATCCAAAGTAGAATGCAGTTAAAGACTACAGAATCTAGAGAACCATTTACAGACAGGGTATCTGCTATACCTAATCTACATCCTGGCTCCAGCACTAACTTGCTGTCCAACCTGGGAAAACAATCTAAGTTTTTGAAGATCGGTTTCATAACATCTATAAAATGGCATTTTAAAGGTAACTATTTAATATGGTCGTTTGGGTTAAATGAGAAAAGGCATGAGAAACATAGCTTAAAATAGCTCCTGGCACATAGCAAGGATTGAAAAGATATTAGCTATTGATTTTATCTTCTTCGTCATGGAAGAAACATGCTGATAGCCTTCCAACATCCAAGCTTTAGGAAAGGTATACCATTGGCAGAACCTCAAAGCTCTGAAAGAACATATATAAATCACTGATTGTTCAGTCCCACTGGGAAGGGTCCACTTTCCTGTGACATTGTGCAATGAACTCTGCCCAGGTGTTAGGGAGTTCAGAATAGTTGGCCTGGTTTTGTCACCAGTTGGCTGGGGGACTTTGAAGTAGTCACTTCCCCTTTCTGGACTTCAGTCCATGCCTGCAAATGGTTGAGTTGGCCTCAGTCCTCTCTCTTGTCCTGTCCAACACTCCCATTTTATTAAATCTGCTATGATGTGCCACAGGCTCCATGTGGTCATCCTACCACCTACTAACCCATCTTTCATTGTTATAGCCCAGCCACACACATCAACTCAAAGGAGTGGGTGCTGCAGCTCAGACACATTCCAGCTTTGTCTTCCTCAGTAAGAAAACAGAAGAAACCTGACATCTCCCGTCCCCAGATTAATGACACCCCAGAGGGTATCTGTGAGATTCCTCCAGGTGCTCTGCCGGCTAGTCTTTTGTGCTGGTAATGCTTTTAGTATCACAATGTCTTTACTTTTGTTTCTGGCAAGAATTAATAAATTACTTATGATATTTAATAAGAAGCAGATGCTCTCAATGAGAATGAGGCCTGGCTGCCCATTAATTCTGGTTGGATTTTTCTTGCCATGGTGAATGGAAGCAGACAGAGTAGGTGATCCACACGATATTTTGCAAGACCAAAGTTGTCTGCAGACAGTAGAGCTGAGAACAATTGCTCTGTATAATTCAAAATGGATGGAACAACGATGTGATGTTTAAAATTAGGAAAAGCATTTGGTTTCTATAGTTAAAAGCTAATGGGCCCTATGGCCCTGAAACTGTTCCAGATGCTAAGAAGTGATATTCTGTAACAAAGATGGTAAAGGTAATAAGTCAATAATTATTAAAAAGCTGCTCTGAACAATACTTTATCTTAGGATTATAGATGGTACAATGTGAAAAGAATACTATTTATTAGGCACTAACACTGTGTCAAGCACATATTCAGAATAATAAGTCTATGGGCCTTGACTCACATATATTAAATAATTTGTCAAATATTTACCTAGTTCAGTTTGATTCTGGTGTTTGAATTCTTGTAGATCAACAACCTATGCATATGAAGTTTTGTTTTATGTGTTTTGCTTTGTTCTATCCATAAAGCCTTAACCTTCAGGGATGTTACACTCAAGTTAGACAAGTGAAAAAAGATGACAGTTTACAACTGTACCTATAAGTGTTCAAATAATATATAGTATACTTAAGCCACTGTGATAGATAAAATTACAATTCTGAGCAGTGAATCGATGCCTCCACAACAGGAGTATACATCCCTGTCTCACTGATGTTTGGCCACACGACATACTTTGGCCTTCTGATGCATGCAGAGTACTTTGCTGAACCTTGACTTTGGGACTGGCCATGTGACTCTGCTTGGCTAATGGAACTTTAACAGACACGTTACTGGCAGAGAACTGATATAAGCCTTCTTTCTTGTGCCTATGTGGTTGCCACCAGAAGAGCTTCCTTCCCCAGTATTTGAGTCTTTTGAGACTGGGGCCCAGAATGCACACATGTGAAGTGGACCTGAGCCCAGCCAAGAACAATGGGACAAGCCCAGCTGGACCCATAGCTTAAAACAGAGATGTCGAGCAGCCTCACATGAGTGAGGATAAATGTTGCTGGGTAAAACCATTCAGTTCAGGTAGCCTATTTGACAGCAATAGCCATTGCAGTCACCACAAAGGGAAACTCTGACATAATGGGAAATAGAGTTGTTCTCTGCTCCAACTATAAAATCAATACCATTTGAATTAGAGCAAAAATATTCAAAGTTCCCCTAATGGAAAGAATTACTTTCAGATCAGACTAATACTTGACGAACAGAATTGATCCTCTAAGACAATCGGAAGGAGCTAGGTTAAGTTTGAAAGCCTCAAGAAAAGATTTAGAGAAGTCTGTGTTGGCAGAGTTCACCCCAGGACAGTCAAGGGGAGAGATCCAACCCACACACCCAAGTTTCTACAGAAATTACATCTCTGTTGGGATGAATGCACATCATAACCTAGAGGGATTCAACAACTGATACCACTTGTCCAGTCCAGGGCTCAGCAAACAACCTTCATCCTCCCTGTGGCGAGGCAGCTTCCCGTGACCAACGGCCAATGGGGAAAAAATGAACTAGTTGTGTCAGCTGGAGTCCTCAGGTCTGAGAAACATAGCAACAGGTCAGTGTATATTACCATGTTGACATTTTGGTTACATGGCAGTCTGCAAATTTAGTTAGTAAGAATCTGACTTTGAAAAACACATCTGCTGTCTGTGTGCTGACAAAGTTAAGCTTAACAGACAGAAAAGTAGTGACCAGACTAAGGCAAAATCCACAGGGCAAACCTGCTAGGAGCCACTGATGTCTTCTGGAGATATCCTGACGTCATCAGCAGGGCCCTTCCCCATTTGAAATGCTATTACAGCTGGGCATATATCCAGAGAAAATTATAATTAAAAAAAGCACATGTACCCCAATGTTCATCACAGCACTATTTACAGTAGCTAGGATATGGAAGCAACCTAAATGTACATCAACAGAGGAATGGATAAAGAAGATATGGTATACACACACACACACACACACACAAAATAGAATATTACTCAGCCATATAAAGGAATGAAGCTGAATCATTTGTAGAGATGTGGATGGACCTAGAGTCTGTCATACAGAATGAAGTAAGTCAGAAAGAGAAAAATACTGTATATAAATGCATACGTGTGGGATCTAGAAAAATGGTATAGATGATCTTATTTACAAAACAGGAATAGGGAAACAGATGTATAGAGAAAACATATGGATACCAAGGGAGGATATGGGGTGGGGGGGAGTTGGGATGAATTGGGATTGACATACATACATTATTGATATTTTGTAAAAAAAAATAGGTAACTAATGAGAACCTACTGTATAGGGAACTCTACTCAATGCTCTGTGGTAACCTAAATAGGAAGGAAATCCAGAAAAGAGGGTATATATTTATACACATGGCTGATTCACTTTGCTGTATAGTAGAAACTAACACCACATTATAAAGCAACTATACCCTAGTAAAATTAAAAAAAAAAATGCTAGTTCAGCTGGCAAGAAGAAATGTTCATTTAAACATGTTTAATTTTGAAATTTTAAGATTCTTCAATATAATTGTTGCAAAATAAGTTGTACAGTTAATAAGGGCCAAACAAATTCGAATATGGAGGATTATTATGACCTGAGGAATCAGGGAAGACTATTTCACAGGAAATGGGAAGACCCACTTGGTAGATGGGTTAAAAATGTGACAAGATAGTGGATTCAACCTTATGGAGAAAAGTGTGAACATGGAATCTGGTTTCCATGTAAATATTTAATGACAAAGGAATCCCACTCATTAGACATGGTAGGAAGTTTCTATGGAAAGAAAGAAACTCATGCAGGAATTGACAGTAAAAATGGAAAGCTATACGATCAATGTAATATATACATATTATGCCTAAAACTTTTCAGAGCATAGAAGTAAATATTATAGGGAGAAACAGCTGGGGGTATTCTAAGGGTATATAAAGTGCTTAATGAGAGGTAGGTGCTTACAAAACACTTCTTAGAGCTATTGTTTTCAAATATGCATCCTTTTATGTGGAGACTAAGCTCACAAAGTTGGGCCAGATCGGTAAATAAGTAGACATATATACACTCACTTTGGGAACTTAATCCTCATCATTAATCATAGAAGTCTTCCAATTAGTTGGTGCAATTAATATTATAACCCTTCCCAGAGAACCTTCAAATACTTTTATATCTATTGCTTCAATCTGCCATCTTAAAATCAGCAGACTTATAATTAACTTTATTTTAGAGGTGTGAAACTCAAACATGAAAGAGGGTAAGACTTATTTGAGATTTCTCAGCTAACTAGTCAGAGATAAAGTTAACTAGTAAGTGCTTTCCTGGAACAAGCTCCCGAGAATCTATTTTGTGTGCATCTCTTCCCAACTCTGCATTCAGCCATGCGACATTGGTGGCTTGAGACTGGCCACCAGGGGAGTATTTACACATCAGTTCAGTCACTCAGTCGTGTCCGACTCTGCGACCCCATGAATCGCAGCACGCCAGGCCTCCCTGTCCATCGCCAACTCCCCAAGTTCACTCAAATCACATCCATCGAGTCAGTGATGCCATCCATACATCTCACCCTCTGTCGTCCCCTTCTCCTCCTGCCCCCAATCCCTCCCAGCATCAGAGTCTTTTCCAATGAGTCAACTCTTTGCATGAGGTGGCCAAAGTAGTGGAGTTTCAGCTTTCGCATCAGTCCTTCCAAAGAAATCCCAGGGCTGATCTCCTTTAGAATGGACTGGTTGGATCTCCTTGCAGTCCAAGGGATTCTCAAGAGTCTTCTCCAACACCAAAGTTCAAAAGCATCAATTCTTCGGCGCTCAGCTTTCTTCACAGTCCAACTCTCACATCCATACATGACTACTGGAAAAACCATAGCTTTGACTAGATGGACCTTAGTCGGCAAAGTAATATCTCTGCTTTTGAATATGCTATCTAGGTTGGTCATACCTTTCCTTCCAGGAGTAAGCGTCTTTTAATTTTATGGCTGCAGTCACCATCTACAGTGATTTTGGAGCCCCCCAAAATAAAGTCTGACACTGTTTCCACTGTTTCCCCATCTATTTGCCATGAAGTGATGGGACCAGATGCTATGATCTTTGTTTTCTGAATGTTGAGCTTTAAGCCAACGTTTTCACTCTCCTCTTTCACGTTCATCAAGAGGCTTTTTAAATTCCTCTTCACTTTCTACTGTCAGAGTGGTATCATCTGCCTATCTGAGGTTATTGATATTTCTCCCAGCAATCTTGATTCCAGCTTGTGCTTCTTCCAGCCTAGCATTTCTCATGATGTACTCTGCATAGAAGTTAAATAAGCAGGGTGACAATATACAGTCTTGATGTACTCCTTTTCCTATTTGGAATCAGTTTGTTGTTCCATGTCCAGTTCTAACTGTTGCTTCCTGACCTGCATATAGGTTTCTCAAGAGGCAGGTCAGGTGGTTAGGTATTCCCATCTCTTTCAGAATTTTCCAGTTTATTGTGATCCACACAGTCAAAGGCTTTGGCATAGTCAATAAAGCAGAAAAACATGTATTTACACATAGAAATAAGGAAATAAACCATACAAATCAGGAATTATGCCCCTCTCCTTGAGAGGAGGTTGTTAAACATTTTACCACCCATCATTAACTAGAATACTAGTTGTGTAGACAAAGGTTCCATCGTGTCTACCCAAGAGCATCAACGGGCCCAATCTTGTTCTGGTATAATGCTCCTATCCTGCTGACCCTCTCTCACAGGGGCACTTACAAGAGTCCACAAATAAACAAGCAGTACCTCTAGGCTAATCTGTGACTCTTTACAGAAATTTAGTGTTACCACTATTCTGTTAATCTGAAAACAAGCTTTGGGAGGAGGGAATAAAACATTTAGACTTTGTAATTTCATAAAAGTCAAATACCTTGTGGAACTATAACTTTGGGCTTCCCTGGTAGCTCAGTGGCAAAGAATGTGCCTGCCACCCAGGAGACTTAGGTTTGATCCCTGGTTTGGGAAGAATGCCTGGAGAAAGAAATGGCAAACCATTCTAGTATTCTTGTGGGGAAATCCCATGTACAGAGGAGTCTGGTGGGCTATAGTCCCTGGGGTTGCAAAGAGTTGGACATGACTGAGCGACTTTAAACCTTTGGTTTGTCCACATAGTGTAATGAACCTTCACATGTTTGAATCCTGGAGTTGATGACCAAATATTCCAGTCAGGTAAACAGATAAGCATATCATGCTTGGATATTGAGTAATTATAATTTTATTCACCTATCATTGTAAGGAGGTAATTGTATTTAAAATATTAATGTCAATTTACTATAAGCCAATGTTTCTCAAAGTTATACTTTTCCAGCAGTCATGTATGGATGTGAGAGTTGGTCCATAAAGAAAGCCGAGTGCCAAAGAATTGATGCTTTTAAACTGTGGTGTTGTAGAAGACTCTTGAGAGTCCCTTGGAAAGCAAGGAGATCCAACCAGTCAATCCTAAAGGAAATCTGTCCTGAATATTCATTGGAAGGACTGATGCTGAAGCTAAAACTCCAATACTTTGGCCACCTGATGTGAAGAGTTGACTTGTTTGAAAAGACCCTAATACTAGGAAAGATTGAAGGTGGGAGAAGAAAGGGATAACAGAGGATGAGATGGCTGGATTGGATGGCATCACCAACCCAATGGACATGCTGCTGCCGCTGCTAAGTTGCTTCAGTTGTGTCCGACTCTGTGCAACCCCATAGATGGTAGCCCACCAGGCTCCCCCGTCCCTGGGATTCTTCAGGCAAGAACACTGGAGTGGGTTGCCATTTCCTCCTCCAATGCATGAAAGTGAAAAGTGAAAGGGAACATGCTCAGTCGTGTCCAACTCTTAGGGCCCCATGGACTGCAGCCTACCAGGCTCCTCTATCCATGGGATTTTCCAGGCAAGAGTACTGGAGTGGGTTGCCATTGCCTTCTCCCAATGGATGTGAGTTTGAGTAGACTCCAGGAGTTGGTGATGGACAGGGAGGCCTGGCGTGCTGCAGTCAATGGGGTCGTAAAGAGTCAGACATGACTGAGTGACTGAATTGAACGGAACTGAATGTTTCTCAAAAACTTTAGGCATTTTAATTTTATCTGTATTATGAAAACTACAGAGTGAATACATTTTTTCAAAGAATTTATCACAAATGCCACATGGCTAAGTAATAGAATAAAGATGAACTTGTAAATTCAGGTTATTGTATTCCTCTGATCCTCCACCATTCAATCTTTAACTGACCATGTCTCTTTCTTCTGCAAAGAGTTTATGTAGCCAAAGAAAGTCAACAAAAACACCATCAGTAAAAAAAAAAAAAAAAAAAAAAAAATGAAAGGAAGCCAGTAAGAAAAGCAGATTGCAGTAGGAATGGAAAGATCTGGAAGTCACAATAATTACATTTTTACTTTAACTTAGTGAGTGCTAAAGAAAACAATATTGCCTGGCCTGGCTGCAAAGCTCACTATATTTTACACAGAAATTGGAAGATAGAGGATTTCCTTTTTAAGCATGTATCCAAGGATTACACCATTATGACAAGGCCTAACTTGCTCTCAAAGAGGGCAAATGATGAGATGAAACTCATCTATTACCTCTTCAATGGTAAGCTGATTCTATATGAAAAAGAAATGAATAACAAATGTTCAATTCTTAATGAATGTTCTCTCAAGGCCTTAAATGATGTAGTCTTTCACTGGGCCACCCTCTTTCTTGCCCTTGAGTATGACCTTAGAGGATTCAAGTCACTTGGGAGCATACCCTCATTGTAGAATGCCAGACTTTTAACCAGGAAACCTATATCAGACAAATGAGGATAAGTCCAGGAGCCACTCTGCCATGTACTAGAGGTCACAGGATTCATACCTCCTGTCAAATCAGCAGTGGCATTAGGTTAGAAATAAAATGCACAATAAATGCAATATGCTTGAATCATCCAAAAACCAACCTTCCCCTGTCCATGGGAAAATTGTCTTCCGCAAAAACAGTCCCTGGTCCCAAGAAAATTGGGGACTGCTGAGAGGCTTAGAAACAGCCTCAAGCTCTGTAAGATAAGCCAAGGGAGTTTGTAATCAGCATCCCAGGTGAGATGGAGTTGAAGCTAGTTTTGAGCAGCAGTGGTTTAGATGACATGTCTGCGGTGATTTAGTGAAAGGTAGGAATCAAGAATTTTTATGTTTTAATCACTAAAATTCCTTCCTTCCATGAGTAGATTGTAGTTTGGATCAGGAACCCTAGTAGAACTGTATCCTTTCTCCAAGGGGAAAAGGATAAAAGAGAAAAGTGAAGGAAAAGGAAAAGCAGGTGGGAAAGAAAGGAAGAGGGGTAAGAGAAAGAGAAAAGTTGTATTATGTTCTTTCATGCACTAGACAACTGCTACTGCTAAGTGGCTTCAGTCGTCCCTATGGACTGTAAGCTCTCCAGGCTCCTCTGTCCTTGGGATTCTCCAGGCAAGAGTACTGAAGTGGATTGCCATGCCCTCCTCCATGGGATCTTCCCAACCCAGGGATCAAACCCATGTCTCTTACATCTTCTGCATTGGCAGGCAGGTTCTTTATCACTAATGTCACCTGGGAAGCTAGACAACTAATCCAACCCTAACAAGGAAAGAGTCAGCTCAAATGAGGGGGTTTTCCTTATGCTATAAGACCTAGCTTGGGTACCTTAACCTTAACTCTATTTTGGGGACCAATTATTGGCATCTCCAGCAAGTAACTTGCACTTACAAGCATCTCCGCATTGTTGTGAGTGAGAAGATATTAATATAAGGGTGAGTCAGCTCAACAGACATGAATATGAGCAAACTCTGGGAGATAGTGAAACACAGGGAAGCTGACACGCTGCAGTCCACACAGCTGCAGAGTTGGACACGACTGAGTGAATGAACTGAACCGAGCCCCAGAAGAACCATTATCTAAATTCTGTGCCGTTGTTGTATGTGCCTCAATAAGTGATGTATAACCTAGTTATGGCACAAATGACTTCCCTGATGGCTCAGATGGTAAAGCGTCTGTCTACAGTGTGGGAGACCCGGGGTTCAATCCCTGGGTTGGGAAGATCCCCTGGAGAAGGAAATGGCAATCCACTCCAGTACTGTTGCCTGGAAAATCCCATGGACAGAGGAGCCTGGTAGGCTACAGTCCGTGGGGTCACAGAGAGTCAGATACAACTGAGTGACTTGACTTCGTGCTGAAGCTAAACTCCTCCTCAACTAAGAAGAAATAAATTCCATTCTAAACACTGACACTAGGTTAGAATGGCAAAGTGGGGAAAGAAATAAAAGAAGAAATTTAGTTGAGCCCCAGTAAAAAATTTATCCCAGTGACCATGAACAAAAACAAGAGAGAGTGGGGGAAATAAAATCCTCTCTTCTGATGTAATAGCTTTAGTTAATTTTACTGTGCTAAGTAGTCTGATTTCCGATAAATTAGCTACTCTTTTAGCCAAGGCTCACTTAAAAAAAAAAAGGCAAGATAATAAAATGTACAGCATTTATTGTGCATGCAGCACATCCAGGATTCATGACTTGGAACTCCAAATCAGAACGAGGAATTTGGAACACAAAACAGAGTGTGCAGCATGGCATTACATGGAGCCCAGCCGCGAGAATGCACAGAAACCAAGTACAGTTGGCACTTTATAATTACAAGTGGCACAACACTGTGGCAGAGATCTAGTGTTTTTTAATGCATGTGACTCAGTATGGAATGTTTCTGTTCGTGGTGTATGACTACTGACATTGACAACTGGCCAGTTGCTATATGTGTATGAATTAACAGAGGTTGGGGATAGATGTACCTAAGCAATACTGACGCACCTTTCATAGCCAAGAAAGGCAAGGTACTGGGATGTCGATTTGTATTTGTATACAAGAGCACACAAACACCTATATATTCAGTTTCATAAAGACAGATACGTCTATATGTTTATATATGTCTGTCTTTACGAAATCGTATCTTTTTGAAAAACGTCTCTGCCTTTATGAAATATATATTGTTTACACGTATTATATATATAGAGAGAGAGAGAAAGAAAGGGAGAACACGTTTGTTAGAAGTAACATACCATGCAGCAAGCAGAGCTTAATTGAAAACGTATTTTTGAGAGCCATTAGGAACAAGGTAGCTGAATAAAGAAATAGCAATCCTTTTAACTTCTGCCTTTTTTTTTTTTTTTTTCCTATTTCCCTTTAACTTAGTTCCAGGTTCTTGTGACAACAGGCAACTAAATGAGCTTTAGGGTTTTATGGGCAAAATATTAGTGTTTCTCCCCTTGGTTCTTTCAGAGTTAATCTACCCAGTAGAGTGGAGGCCCAGATTCTATCCTTGTGTTTCCATAAATCTGAGGCTTTGTAGGTGTTAATCATGAGCACAGACAGTATCAGTCTAAGAAAAAAACATTTGGACTATTTCATTTACTAATCAAATAAAAATAGTGGAACTGTGATTGGCTTTGAGTTAAATACATAAAATAATTTTGAAACAATATTTTCAGAATATTTAAGTTTTTATCAAATGAACACTGTATCTCTCTCTCCTTCAGAAAGATTTTACAATTGTGTATCTAGTACACAACTTTCTGTACTTCATATTTCTTATTAGAATTATGAAGAATTTTTTGGGAAAATATTTTGGAATTTTAGACATATTATTTAAAATGTTGTATTTTATTTTTCTACTTTGTTATATGTTTCAATGGCCAGAATTCAGAACAGTTACATATAAATGGGAATAGCAGGCATCCTTAATCCATATCTCCTTATTTTAAAAGGAGTGTTTTCAGTATTTTATTTACAAAAATGCTATTTAATATAAATGTTCTCTACCACATTAGGTAAGTATGTTTCTAATTCTAGTTGCTGAAGTTATTTTTTTCCAAGCTGTGATAGGTATTCAATTTTATTAAACGCCATTAAAGAATCTTCTGCGATTATACACGAGGCTTTTCTCATTGGACCTTGGTTGTACTCTATGCAACATGAAGAAATGTCCTAATGTTTAGCTCCCACCCATTCCTGCATTAACATTCTTGGCGGAAACAGATTTTTTTCTTTTACTAGATATACTTTAACTCATTTGCTAATATTTTATTATCTATAATTTTCTTATGCTATTTCTATCAGGGTTTTATCATAGTTTATAAAATTTATCTGGATAGGGCTTCCCTGGTGGCTTAGTGGTAAAGAATCTGCCTGCCAGTGCAGGAGACACAGGTTTGATCCTTGATCCTGGAAGATTCCACATGTTGTGGAGCAACTAAGTCCATGCACCACAACTATTGAGCCTGGGGCTCTAGAGCCCAGGCTGTTAAACAGGAGAAGACACTGAAATGAGAAGACTTCGGACCACAACTAGAGAGTAGCCCCCTGCTTGCCACAACTAGAGAAACGCCAGAGCAACAGTGAAGACTCAGAACAGCCATTAAAAAAATAAAAGATCTGGATAGCTTTTCAAACTTTTTTCCATGTTCTGGAGCAATTTATTAAGTTTACTCTTTAAAAACTTGATTGACAAATCCCAGAGTTTTTAGTAGAAATAATTATTTGGTAAGTTTTTGTTTTTTTTTTTTTTCCAGTTTTTCTCTAGGTCCACATATTCTGGTTTTTAAATTTTAAGTTTTCCCCACTTACTATTTTAAACAGTAAATGAGTCTACTAAAATTCTCACATTTGTAAGCATACTTATAGTAACATTTTTATCACTGTCTGTATTTTTAAAAGTGTTATCTGCATTTGCTTATATGACCTATATCAGTTACAGCTTTTTCCATATTTTATTTCTATTTTGTAAAAATTAAAATTACTAAAAGCTTATCTTTTTTTCCTTCCCTCTATCCCATAGATGTATTGATGGTTTACTTTCATTATTATTTTCCTCCTGATATGTTTAATTTTTTGCCATTTCTCCAACTTCTGGGATTGAAAGCTTAGTTCATTTATTTTCATTCTTTCATGTTTAAGTAAGCATAATTAAGGCCATAAATTAAGCCCACTGTGTTACCTGCCAGAGTTCTTTTTTTTTCATTGTTTCTAAATCATCATCATTCATTTATTATATGATTTTTCACTCAGCACCTACCATGTACCAAGCATTGTCTTCTTTAAGAAAAAACCTAATATGCTATTTAAATTTTTCTTAGAACAGTGAATTTTAAGAAAATTTACTGGTTGTTTGCTGCTGCTGCTGCTGCTGCTGCTGCTAAGTCACTTCAGTTGTGTCAGACTCTGTGCGACCCCACAGACGGCAGCCCACCAGGCTCCGGATTCTCCAGGCAAGAACACTGGAGTAGGTTGCCATTTCTTCCTCCAATGTATGAAAGTGAAAAGTGAAAGTGAAGTCACTCAGTCATGTCTGACTCTTCACAACCCCATGGACTGCAGCCTGCCAGGCTCCTCTGTCCATGGAATTTTTCAGGCAAGAATACTGGAGTGGGGTGCCATAGATGTTAGTCATGTTTCATTACTCAGAAGAATCTACAAAATAGTCTAATGTTGGAAACTTTCTCAGTTTTTCTTTTGTGCCTAAATATATGATGACTTTTATATTTCACAGATGACCAAAAAGAGGAAAATCTTTATTAATTATAGTGGTCAGACATTCTTAATTGATTTTTCGAAGGACAAGAAATGTGTTAGAACATAGTTAACCATTATGAATCTGACCGATGTGTTCTTTTAAATATTTGTTGCTACATTTTAAGGCACGTTATATTATAATTCTAAATTACACTCAGCAATAAAGAACAACAACCTTCATTCCACATTTTTTGGTTAAAACAATGTTTCCTAAAATTAGTATTATCAAATATTTTCTGAAAAGTCCATACCAATTAAATTACTTTTCACATGTGAATAAATAATAGTAGATAAATGACATTTAGAGATAGAAGACTACCTCTGTAAGATCCTGCATGGAGTTGTCCTCATTTCTGGCTCTTAATGAGCCTGGGTTTCTGAGTTAGTGGGTAAGGGATAAAACTTCTTGTTTACATCATTCTAGAAGGTAGCACTGTTCTGTTTCATTACACAAAAACATAGGCAATCCACTAATTTTCTTTCTCAGCCCAGATCCTTTTACCTTTTTGATGGGGAAGTACGCCTAGACTCTGGCATGAAATAGTTGGTCAGTCAACACCCAATTGTTGGTTAAGACTCTGCAATCTCAATGCAGGGGCACAGGTTTGATCTCTGGTTGGGGAAGTAGGATCCCGCATGCCACACAGTGCAGCACCCCCCGCCCCCCCCCCC
>SJYX01017495.1:648648-669742 GCA_006410675.1 Oreotragus oreotragus | reverse complement strand
AAAGGCTTTCTTATCTCTTCTTGCTATTCTTTGGAACTCTGCATTCAGATCGGTATATCTTTCCTTTTCTCCTTTGCTTTTTGCTTCTCTTCTTTTCCCAGCTATTTGTAAGGCTTCTCCAGACAGCCATTTTGCTTTTTTGCATTTCTTTTCCATGGTGATGGTCTTGATCCCTGTCTCCTGTACAATGTCACGAACCTCCGTCCATAGTTCATCAGGCCCTCTATCTATCAGATCTAGTCCCTTAAATCTATTTCTCACTTCCACTGTATAATCTTAAGAAATTTGATTTAGGTTATACCTGAATGGGCTCCAATGTCACTGCAGATGTTGATTGAAGCCATGAATTAAAAGACACTTACTCCTTGGAAGGAAACTTATGACCAACCTAGATAGCATATTCCAGGGAAGGCAATGGCACCCCACCCCAGTACTCTTGCCTGGAAAATCCAATGGATGGAGTAGCCTGGTGGGCTGCAGTCCATGGGGTCGCTAACAGTCGGACAGACTGAGCGACTTCACTTTCACTTTTCTCTTTCATGCATTGGAGAAGGAAATGGCAACCCACTCCAGTACTCCTGCCTGGAGAATCCCAGGGATGGGCGAGCCTGGTGGGCTGCCGTCTATGGGGTCACACAGAGTCGGACATGACTGAAGTGACTTAGCAGCAGCAGATAGCATATTCAAAGCAGAGACTTTACTTTGCCAACAAAGGTCTGCCTAGTCAAGGCTATGGTTTTTCCAGTAGTTATGTATGGATGTGAGAGTTGGAATGTGAAGAAAGCTGAGTGCCACAGAATTGATGCTTTTGAACTGTGGTGTTGGAGAAGACTCTTGAGAGCCCCATGGACTGTGAGGAGATCCAACCAGTCCATTTTAAAGGAGATCAGTCCTGGGTGTTCTTTGGAAGGAATGATGCTAAAGCTGAAACTCCAGTACTTTGGCCACCTCATGCGAAGAGTTGACTCACTGGAAAAGGTTCTGATGCTGGAAGGGATTGGGGGCAGGAGGAGAAGGGGACGACAGAGGATGAGATGGCTGGATGACATCACCAACTCGATGGATGTGAGTTTGAGCAAACTCTGGGAGTCAGTGGTTGACAGGGCAGCCTGGCATGCTGTGATTTATAGGGACACAAAGAGTTGGACAAGACTGAGCAACTGAACTGAACTGAACTGAACTGAACTGAACTGAATGGTCTAGTGCTTTTCCCTAGTTTCTTCAATTTAATTTTGAATTTGGCAGTAAGGAGTTCATGATCTGAGCCACAGTCATCTCCCAGTCTTGTTTTTGCTGACTGTATAGAACTTCTCCATCTTTCACTTAAAAGAATATAATCAATATGATTTCAGTGTTGACCATCTGGTGATGTCCATGTGTAGAGTCTTCTCTTGTGTTGTTGGAAGATGGTGTTAGCTATGAACAGTGCGTTCTCTTGGCAAAACTCTATTAGCCTTTGCCCTGATTTATTCTGTATTCCAAGGCCAAAATTGCCTATTACTCCAGGTGTTTCTTGACTTCCTACTTTTGCATTCCATTCCCCTGTAATGAAAAGGACATCTTTTTTGGGTGTTAGTCCTAAAACGTCTTGTAGGTCTTCCTAGAACCATTCAGCTTTAGCTTCTTCAGCGTTATTGGTTGGGGCATAGACTTGGATTACTGTGATATTGAATGGTTTGCCTTGGAAACGAACAGAGATCATTCTGTCGTTTTTGAGATTGCTTCCAAGTACTGCATTTTGGACTCTTTTGTTGACCATATTGGCTACTTTGTTTCTTCTAAGGTATTCCTGCCCACAGTAGTAGATATAATGGTCATCTGAGTTAAATTCACCCATTCCAGTCCATTTTAATTCGCTAGTTCTGGGAATGTTGACATTCACTTAATTTCCTTGTTAATATTCTAGTTGTTCAGTTCATTATAGAAAGTGAATGTTGAAGTTTTTAGCTATTATTTTTGACTTGTCTGTTTGTCCATTTAATATTAACCTTTTTTTGGTATTTGTTTTGTGGTATCAGTGTGCTATTGTATGGACATAGGTATTTTTAACTGTTAGGTCTTCGTAATGGCTTGCCTTTTTCATTATAAAATATTCTTTGTTTCTACTAAACAGTTTTGTCTTACAGTAAATTTTTCTGATATTAATATCCTATGTACACAGTTATTCTAGCTCACTTTTCTTTGTTTGGTATATTATTTTTCTTTCTTCTACTTTTCAACCTATTTCTTCTTTCTACTTTCAACCTATTGCAGTAGAAACTTCCTTCTACTTACAACCTACCTTCCTTCTACAGATACAGGTGTATCTGTATCTCAGATACATCTGTGGTTGCCCCAGTTTTAAAAAAAAATCATTCTGACTTACTCTGCCTCCTAATTGGAGTGTCTAGTCCATGTGCATTTGTTATTATTACTGATGAGCTAAGATCATTTTGCTATCTCCTTTAAATGGCGTATGCCTTCCTCTCTATTTATCCCTCCATTACTGCCTTCTGTTGTGTTAGATATTATCCAGTGAACCACTTAGACTTCCCAAGTGACGCAATGGTAAAGAATCCATATGCCAATTTAGGAGACTCCATCCCTGGGTTAGGAATATTCCCTGGAGTAGGAAATGGCAACCCATTCCAGTATTCTTGCCTGGAAAATTTCATGGACAGGGGAGCCTGGCAGGCTATAATACACGGGGTCACAAACAGTTGAACATGACTGAGTGACTGAACATAAGCACTTAAATCCCTTATTACTAATTTTACTATATTTTAAGTTTTCTCTTCTTAATGGTTAATTGATAACAGTCTAGTTTGAGTTAATATCAATTAGTTTCAAAAATATACATATATTTATTGTCCTAGAAATCACATCTGAATATATTATGTACACTCCATGCAGATTTGTAGTTATTGCTTTATGTGGTTGTATTCTATATCTAGGAGAAAAAAAGTGTCTACAAATATAAAATATGCTTATACTATCTTTGGTATTTACCTATCTGGTTTACATTTACTGGTGTTCTTTACTTCTTCATGTGTATTTCAGTTATCTTCTAATGTTCTTTGTTTTCAACTAAAAGAACATCCTGTAATTTTTCTTGCAGAGCAGATATGATTATATGCTAACATCTTCTTGTCTTTATTTTTTTGAAGAATATTTTTGCTGGCTATCAGATATTTTCTTTCAGCACTGTGAATATGTTACCCTTCTGATTTCTGACATCCATGATTTCTTATGAGAAATCAGCTATTAATCTTATTGAGGATTCCTTGTACATTATAAGGACTTCCCTTGTGGCTCAGATGGTGAGGCATCTGCCTACGATGCAGGAGACCCGGCTTCTATCCCTGGGTTGAGAAAGTCCTCTAGAGAAGGAAATGGCAATCCACTCCAGTACTCTTGCCTGGAAAATCACATGGATGGAGGAGCATGGGAGGCTACAGTCTATGGGGTCACGAAGAGTTGGACACGACTGAGTGACTTCACTTGGTCTAGTATGTTATAGGTTGCTCTGATGTTTGTTACTGTGTTCAAGAGCTTTTTGGTATTTGATGGCTTGAATCTATCCAAATATGGGTCACTCCTTTTCTGTAGGTGGAAGAAGAAAGTGAGAAATCGATTAAAATTTATCTTAATTTCAGACTGTTTCTGTCTTTTGGATCTAGCTTTTTATTCCAATCAAGCAACATCTGTTTTATTGAAATATTTAAAACTCAATGTTAAAAAAAAAGCAACTAAGATCATGGCATGCTGTCTCATCACTTCATGGCAAATAGAAGGGGAAGAAGTGGAGTAGTGACAGATTTCATTTTCTTGCGCTCTGATATCACTGTGGATGATGACTGCAGCCATGAAATTAAAAGACACTTGCTTCTTGGAAGAAAAACTAGGACAAACCTAGACAGTGTATTATAAAGCAGAAAACACACTTTGCTGACAAAAGTCCATGTACTTAAAGTCATGATTTTTCCAGTAGTCATGTACAGATGTGAGAGCTGGACCATAAGAAGGCTGAGCATCAAAGAATTGATGATTTTGAATTGTGGTACTGGAGAAGACTCTTGAGAGCCCTTTGGACAGCAAAGAGATTGAACCAGTCAATCCTAAAGGAATTTAACCCTGAATATTCATTGGAGGGATTGATGCTGAAGCTGTAGTTCCAGTACTTTGACCACCTGATGCGAAGTGCCAACTTATTGGAAAAGACCCTGGTGTTGGGAAAGATTAAAGGCAGGAGGAGAATGGAGCGGTGGAGGATGAGATGGTTAAATAGCATCACTGGCTCAATGGACATGAATTTTAGCAATCTCTGGGAGATAGTAAAGGACAGGGGAGGCTGGCCTGCTGCCACCCATGCGATTGCAAAGAAGCATACACGACTGAGCGACTGAACAGCAACAACAAATAATAGAAGCTTCAGTTCAGTTGAGTTCAGTCGCTCAGTCGTGTCCGACTCTTTGCGACCCCATGAATTGCAGCACGCCAAGCCTCCCTGTTCGTCACCATCCCTGGAGTTCACTCAGACTCACGTTCATCGAGTCAGTGATGCCATCCAGGCATCTCATTCTCGGTCGTCCCCTTCTCCTCCCGCCCCCAATCCCTCTCAGCATCAGAGTCTTTTCCAATGAGTCAACTCCTCGCATGAGGTGGCCAAAGTACTGGAGTTTCAGCTTTAGCATCAGTCCTTCCAAAGAAATCCCAGGTTTGATCTCCTTCAGAATGGACTGGTTGGATCTCCTTGCAGTCCAAGGGACTCTCAAGAGTCTTGTCCAACACCACAGTTCAAAAGCATCAATTCTTTGGCACTCAGCCTTCTTCACAGTCCAACTCTCACATCCATACACAACTACTGGAAAACCATAGCCTTGACTAGACGGACCTTAGTCGGCAAAGTGTTCAAATTTCTCACTGTATTTCTAAAGTTGTCTCCATGTTTTATTTTGTCCAGGTTTGTCTCTGCTTTGGAATATGCTATCTGTGTTGGTCATAACTTTTCTTCCTAGGAGTAAGTGTCTTTTAATTTCATGGCTGCAGTCACCATCTGCAGTGATTTTGGAGCCCCCGAAAATAAAGTCTGACACTGTTTCCACTGTTTCTCCATCTGTCTCCTATGGAGTGATGGGACCGGATGCCATGATCTTAGATAACTGATTTTCATAATACATTTATTTTTCCATCTTAGAGCTGATTTGGCTATGTCCAACAACTTTTGCTTGACATTGATTATGATTTAGTTTAAAATACTATCACTATGATAGGGGAACATAGGCAGTATAATACAGATTCCTTTGAAATTTGCTGAGACTTCATTTATGGACCAGTGTATGATCAGTTTTGTAAATATACCGTGGATTTTCAAAAGGACATATATTCTGTAGGTGTATAAATGAAAAGTATTCCGTAATTATAACTAGAAATACTTTTAAGTCACATTTTCAAATTGCCTAAATCCTTTCTGAATATTTTCTTGGTTTGTGGAATTGGTGTGTTCAAATTTCTCACTGTATTTCTAAAGTTGTCTCCATGTTTTAGTTTGTCCAGGTTTGCTTATGTGTTTTGAAGATCTATTATTAGATGTATATTTTTTTATATTTTTGTATCTTCTTTGATGCAATTACCTTTTTTGCATCATGAAATGTCTCTTTTCATTTCTAGTGAGTTTCCTGATTTGAAGTCTACCTAGTCTGAGGTATATATAGCTACATTAGCTTTCTTTTTGATAGTGTCTTTCCTGTTATAAAATTAATAATTCATTGAAAACATAAGTATTGTACTCTCTACAACTTAGGGCTCAGTAAATATTTTTGGATGATGATAGTTGAAAGGACTATTTATTTTCAGTTGTTCTTTGTTCTTAAATATGAAAAATTTCTTTATAAGCTGTATACATTTTAATTTTTTTCATAGTATCAGGAAATTTATGGTTTTTATATATTTTTAATTTAATGTGACAACTGAAAAAGGATTAATTTCCAAAATATACAAGCATGTCATCAAGTCAATACCAGAAAAAACAAACAACCCAATCAAAATTGGGAAAACAGCCTAAACAGACATTCTCCAAAGAAGATATGCAGATGGCTAATAAACACATGAAACGTTGCTTGACATAACTCATTATTAGAGAAATGAAAGTCAAAACTACAATGAAATATCATCTCACTGGTCAGAATGACCATCATGAAAAAGCCACAAGCATTAAATGCTGAAGAAGGTGTGGAGAAAAGGGAACCCTCTTGCACTCACTGTTGGTGGGAATGTAAATTGATACAGCCACTATGGAAGACAGTATGGAGATTCCTTAAAAAACTAGGAATAAAACCACGTTAACACCCAGCAATCCCACTGCTACATAGATTGTTATTTTTATCCAGAATAATTTTTGAGTCTATTTATAATATTTAGCCCATTTATATTTAACATGACTATTGACATGTCAGTGTTTAAAATCTACTTTATGTGTGTGTGTGTTTGTCCTGTATTTTAGATTCCTATTTGTTTTCTTTTATCTTTTCATATAGGTGGAGGGAACCAGATGACATAAAGGCATGGTCAGCTTATTTCAAGTTTCTGGGTTCAGAATCAGAATGTCATAAATTGGCACTTTGTTGAAATATTACTGGTAATATGAAAACTTTTTTTTTTTTTTCCTGCATATACACAGAGAGAATACTCCTCATAGGAGAGGTGAAGAAGGTCAATAGAGTAGTTACAGAAGACCAAATACCAAATGCTTATTATTATTCGGGACTGTAAACAGTACTCTTGCCTGGAAAATTCCATGGATGGATGAACCTCATAGGCTACAGTCCATGGGGTCACAAAGAGTCTGACATGACTGAGCGACTTCACTTTCAAACTTAGTAAAAGCAAAAGCCTCATCTGTTGGACTTACTTTNTAGTTACAGAAGACCAAATACCAAATGCTTATTATTATTCGGGACTGTAAACAGTACTCTTGCCTGGAAAATTCCATGGATGGATGAACCTCATAGGCTACAGTCCATGGGGTCACAAAGAGTCTGACATGACTGAGCGACTTCACTTTCAAACTTAGTAAAAGCAAAAGCCTCATCTGTTGGACTTACTTTCTGTTCTGTTTTATAGCACATAGTATAGCCCTTTTTGAATGAATAAGTGATTGAATCAGTCAGTAAGTGAATTGACTGTAGCTATGGTATATTCCAAAGAGGTGCTGCTGCTGGTTAGTTGCTCAGTCGTATCTGACTCTTTGCGACCCTTTGGACTGTAGCCCACCAGGCTCCTCTGTCCATGGAATTTTTCAGCCCAGAATACTGGACTGGATTGCTATTTTCTCCTTTAGGGTATCTTCCTGATCTGGGGAATGAACCCAGGTGTCCTGTGTCTCCTGCACTGCAGGTAGATTCTTTACCTGCTGAGCCATCAGGAAGGCCTGTTCCAAAGAGCAGTACAATGTAATGTGAAGTCTTTGTTTTGGGGATTCCCCCTGGTGCTTTAAAGCATGAGCTTAAAGCAAGCACTAAAGATTCCTGAATCTCAGCTTACTCATTATGGGGTCATGGTGAGGCTTTAATAATATAAAGGATCTGAAATAATTTTGGAACTGTAGACTTTAATACATATTTTCTTTATTTTTAGATACAATATATATCAATGATTTTAAGATGTTATTATTACTCAGAATCCATTTATAGTGCTCTAGAATTAAAAACAAAATTAAAATCTTGTTTTCCTTTAATGTTGAAATTGCACATAAATGTTTAATTTTTCAACCATGAACTTTAGGAGGTCAAAAATAGCCTTTTCACTTTATGTTGTGTAATTTTTTTATTAAGAATTATAACTTATGCTGTACTTTCAAGGTGTATTATCTTCCTATTCTTTCAACCAGGTGTTTTTAGTAAAAGTTATCATCTGTGCTCCAAAATCATTGCAGATGGTAATTGCAGCCATGAAATTAAAAGATGCTTGCTCCTTGGAAGGAAAGTTATTACCAACCTAGACAGCATTTTAAAACCAGAGACATTACTTTGCCAACAAAGGTCCGTCTAGTCAAGGCTATGGTTTTCCCAGTGGTCAGGTATGGATGTGAGATTTGGACTATAAAGAAAGCTGGGCACAGAAGAATTGATGCTTTTGAACTGTGGTGTTGGAGAAGACTGTTGAGAGTCCCTTGGACTGCAAGGAGATCCATCCAGTCCATCCTAAAGGAGATCAGTTCTGGGTGTTCATTGGAAGGACTGATGTTGAAGCTGAAACTCCGATACTTTGTCCACCTGAAGCAAAGAGCTGACTCATTGGAAAAGACCCTGATGCTGGGAAAAATTGAGGGCAGGAGAAGAAGGGGATGACAGAGGATGAGATGGTTGGATGGTATCACCAACTCAATGGACATGCGTTTAGGTGAACTCTGGGAGTTGATGATAGACAGGGAGTCCTGGCGTTCTGTGGTTCATGGAGTCACAAAGAGTCAGACACGACTGAGAGACTGAACTGAACTTATTGTCTAGTGGCTAGAGACATACTGTTTGAATTCAAATCCCAGTTCTGACTCATACTTGCTTACATGGTATATTAGCTTTGGCTAAGTTATTTTATATATTTGTCCCTTGCATTTTTTCATATGTAAAATGAGGACTGTAGTGGGTCTACCAGTTGAGGGTTGTTGTAAGAATTAAATATATCAATATACCAAGCATTTGGGACAGTATGTGGCATGTAGAAATGCTTATAAAATGTTAATTTTCTGTTGAGAATTCATGTTAATATCAGTTATGTATTAGTTAAAATTAATGTTCATATTAATTAGCCTGGAGATAAATATTCATATTTCTATTATTATGAATCCTACTTTATAGTTGAATAAGCAGAGGTTGTACACAGACTGGGTTAATTTTCCAAGGTCACTTAGTAAGTGACAGAGATAAGATTTGAGTTTAGATCTTCTGATTTTAAGTTCAGTGCTCTCATATAATAAGTGTTCCTTCTTCTACAAAAGAAGCCTTAGTAAATATTTTTGAATGATAATATTTGAAAGGACCAATTCCACTGATGAATCTCCTTGGAAATTCTGAAGACAATGAAGCTAGAAAAATTAAAAGCTTTTGGTTTTAATTAACTCTTGTTTGTATTTTCCCATCAATGCATTTAAAAAAATTATGTGTCTTCTTAAGGTAACTCAAGGTATCTGATCATCCTGGCCTGGAAGGGGGAGTCAGTCTGGTTCTCAGGCCATAGTTTAATGAGACCAGACAAAATCACCCTAAGGTTAATTGATTTGGTTTTGAAGGAAGGCTTATCTTGGATCATTTAGATCAATCTTAGAATCAGGCAGCCAAATAATGTTACAGCTGAAAGGAACCTTAGAAGTTAGGTAACTCAATATTCTTATTTTGCAAATGAGACCTTGAGAGGGTAGGTAATTTACCCATTGTTGCACAGCTGGTCAACTGAGCTAGAATTCAGGTCTGCTGATTCCTAGGCTAGTACTCTGTCTACTACAACTGGTGCTCAGAAAAAGAAGGGACATGTCAATAGAACTAGTGATTTAGAAATAATTTAGAACTTTGGTGCATATAGTTTAATTCTGAGTGTTCTTTTGGAGAAAGATAGACTAGAGCTCATTTTTTTGTGATGACTTATGG
The DNA here is from genome assembly GCA_006410675.1 of Oreotragus oreotragus. Lineage (NCBI taxonomy): Eukaryota > Metazoa > Chordata > Mammalia > Artiodactyla > Bovidae > Oreotragus > Oreotragus oreotragus. The sequence goes on along the minus strand of SJYX01017495.1, from coordinate 660,122 downwards.
ATTAAAAAAAATAATAACTGAAGTATAGTTGACTTACAATGTTGTGTTAATTTCTTCTGTACAGCAAAGTGACCTAGTGACACAAACACACACATATTCTTAAAAATTTTTTTCCATTATAGATTATCCCAGGATATTGAATATAATTCTTTGTGCTATTTAGTAAGAACTTGCTGTTAAAGTAGGCTATTGCTGTGCTCTTCAAATGCGGACCATACTACTTCTCAGTCAATTGCTTTGTTGCTTTCTGTAGATGTGTTTACTCTTCTTTTTCTGGTTTATTAACTAGTTTGGGAATTCACCAGACTCTTTGCTTTTATTTTTTATCCCATCCCAGTGTTAAAATTTTGGACAACTTACTACTCATTTATTAGGTGCAGAGAGGAGAGACAAAGAATTGGAGTCACACTTAAGTTTTTACACTTTTGATATGCCTGTTTTGTTGGTGGAAGAAATAGAAATTAATTTTATGGTTGTTTCTGATTTTACCATTATTATTTTTATGTAGAAACTTCTTCTAATTTTTGTTTAACCCTTACTCTGCTTGTATATTCTCTTAACATGTTCTGATAAAAGTTTGAAAATGTACAAAATACAGTACAAATTGCATAGCTGTGTTGAAATTAAATAAAATCAAATATATTAGAGATAACTTGTATGCCATAAAGTTCAATACAAAAGACACAAGATGTTGTCATTTTTGTTTTTCTAACCAGGAAACTGAAGTTTGGTTGTGGTTTTTACCTGTTTTAAGAGTGCTTGCCACTTGCTCTGTATAGTATACCAACCAGTCTGTCAAAGACACTTGTAGCACAAATTGATCTTCTAGGTTATAATGACAAAGAGTTGCTTGTTCCACAGCCTAGACTAGCTGAAAACTTCCTCTTATTCTGGACTACATTCAGAGTTGGTGGCAGCCTAATGGATTCTGAAAGATGAACCTATAAGTACCAAATGATGACAAATGTCATTGTCAGAGCTCATAATATTTAAATGTATGTGCCATCGAGCTTCATGAACTTCTATTAATACTCAGTTCTCTTAATTTTTATTAACAGGCAACCTTGGACGGGTGGACCAGGTCTCTGAGTTTGAGTATGATTTATTTATTAGGCCGGACACCTGTAATCCTCGCTTCCGAGTCTGGTTCAACTTTACTGTTGAAAATGTGAAAGAATCACAGGTGAGAGAAATAGTGGATCCCTTCAGTGTGGTTTTGGTAAAAAGATTATGCTTTTGTTTTATTTTAGGAATATCAAAATAATGACTATATTAGGAATATATTCTTTTATATGTGCAGTAATGATATTTTATTTCAAGAAGTATAGAATAACAGGTATAATATACTGGCTTTTGTTATCTGTTGGTTATTAAAAATACAAGCAGATTATGTAAGAACAGTGTTCTTTACCGATTGAAGCTTTAGTATGCTGTGCTAGGCTTCCATGGGAGAAGCCTATAAGGAACCACTGGAAGTGACTTGATTATTATATGGTACTGTTCTGTATATATTTTCTTCACAGGATTCATTTTACAAAAAGATTTTCTTCACCTATATAACAAGGTGTTTATATCTTAAAAGCAGTATGAGTTTTGTAATTCATCCTGCTTTTCACTTTGTTTGGCTATTGCACAACTCAGAGACAATTTTATAGCCCACGTTAATGACTCTGGAAAACTTTTTTACTTGTGTTTTTGTATACTAACTTTTCTGTTATTCTGATAGTATTTAGGTTGGTGCAAAAGTATTCATGGTTTGAACTTTGCCTTTTTATATTGGGATATATTCTTAAATAAAAGTGGTTATTTGAATGTACATTTCTCACTTTGTCTTTTTGCTAATGACTTATTACTTGCTGTTTATTTTATATTTATTTTAGACTAGGGAAATGATATTAAGCAAAAAGCAAAGTCGAGTAATTTTCTTATTCAAGCTCAAAATGGTCATCAAGCAGCGGAGACAATTCGAAACATCAAGAGTGCATTTGGTCTAGGAATTGCTAATGAATGTACAGTACAGTGGTGGTCCAAGAAATTCTGCAAAGGAGACAAAAGCCTTGAAGATGATGAGTGCAGTGGCTGGCCATTGGAAGTTGACAATGACCAACCCGAGAAGTTGCCAAAGAACTCAATGTGGACCATTCTATGGTCATTCAGCATTTGAAGCAAACTGGAAAGATAAAAAATCTCAGTAAGTGGGTACCCATGAGCTGACTGCCAATCAAAAAAAAAAAAAAGACAGAGAGAGAATCATCATTTTGAACTGTTGTCTCCTTTTATTCTATGCAACCAACTATTTCTTGCCTGGATTTTGTCCTGCAATGACAAGTGGATTTTATACGACAACCAGTGATGACCATCTCAATGACTGGACCAAGAGGCTCCAAAGCACTTCCTAAAGCCAAACTTGCACCAAAAAAGGTCGTGGTCACTGTTTGGTGGTCTGCTGCCCATCTGATCCACTGCAGCTTTCTGAATCCAGGTGAAGCCATTGCATCTGAGAAATATGTTCAGTAAATCAATGAGATACACAAAAAACTGCAATGCCTGCAGCCAGCATTGGTCAACAGAAAGAGCCCGATTCTTTTCCACGAAAACATCCAATCGCACGTTGCACAACCAATGCTTGAAAAGTTTAAAGAGTTAGTCTACAAAGTTTCGCCTCGTCCACCATATTTGCTTGACCTCTTGCCAATTGACTACCATTTCTTCAAGCATCTTGACAGCTTTTTGCAGGGAAAAGGCTTACACAACCAGCTGGAGGTAGACAATGCCTTTCAAGAGTTTGTCAAATCCTAAAGCAAGGATTTTTATGCTATGGGAATAAACAAACTTATTACTCATTGGCAAAAATATATTGATTATAATGGTTTCTATTTTTATTAATAAAGCTGTGATTGAGCCTTGTTATAATGATTTAAAATTCATGGTCTGAAACCGCAATTACTTTGCACCAACCTAAATAATATGAATCTATCTTTAACCACAATTTCTTCATGTACATTTTGTAACATAAGAGTATATGTTTTACAATCCTGTTCAAAATTGTTTTGAATAAAAATATTGATGAAAACAGAACTAAAGACATACGCTTTTAACAAACTTTGATAAAAATCTAACCCTGAGATATCAGTTGTTGTTATACTGAGACAACTAATTTTGGAAGATTCTGCACAAGCTTTGTGTACATAGTGATAGGATTGTTTTAAGCAGGTGAAAGCATAGCCCTGTAATCTAATATCTGCCTTCTTTCTTCAGGCNTAAAAATCTAACCCTGAGATATCAGTTGTTGTTATACTGAGACAACTAATTTTGGAAGATTCTGCACAAGCTTTGTGTACATAGTGATAGGATTGTTTTAAGCAGGTGAAAGCATAGCCCTGTAATCTAATATCTGCCTTCTTTCTTCAGGCTTCTTTTTTTCTAGCATATTTGAGAGAGAGTGAGGAGTTTAATTTCCCATCTTAAGTCAGTCTAATCTACTTGCTGTTTCAGCTGGTTGCTTACTTCTCTCTGTTTCTTTCAACTGCAACTTGAGTCATATGTTAGGTAGGTAATGGTCAGTGTTTGAAATTTAGGGACCCTCACTTGTCTTTGACACAGTGCTCTTCCTGGTATGCTGGCTTCAGCAGAAGAGGGGTTCATGAACAGCCACTTCACTTTACTACCAATTCTTTTAATTTTCTACAACACCACTGACACAGGATTCGGTGTATGTTATGTTTACTGAAATTTAAGGGTAACTAGAAGGAATTATATACATGGGAGAGCTCTGAACATTGTTGGCTAACTATGAATTATCTCAGCTGTTTAGGACAAGAGGGGAAATAAACCTCACACAGATTATTGCTCTACAACAAACTTTAGTTCTTTGCTTTGCTTCTTGTTTTACTTACACGTTCATGAGATAATTCCTTTTTCAGTTTTTTACAGTAAGGATAATATTCCTTCCCTGCAATCACTTTAGGGAAATGTACACTTTATCTACAAGGCTTCACCTGTCTCTAGGATGGTCCCTCTTACTCCAGCAAGACAATCAATAATCCTCAAAGTGCTTTTTTCAAAATCTATGTTACTAAGTCTTGAGAATATAAATCATAGCAGGAGGCCTTAGCCACATGTATAAGCCTGAATCTTGGAACTATAGTTTGGGTTCCCTATGAAGATCTCTCTGCTACCATGACATAAACATGCAGCCTTTCATTCTTCTATTGGTGTGTTTATCTCATGTCAGCAATTTACAGTTGTCACATACACACACCACTTAAGAAAAGAACAGTAATTCCAAGGCAGCATAGTCAATTCATATTAAAGAAGGGGAACATTTTCTTTAAAGCAGTATAATCTATCAGGTTTTCTAACTTCACAAATGGGATTACTCTTTTCCTCTTTATCCACAGTTCATGCTTATCTTTCAGCTTGTCTATTCCAGCCAGGATCCACTATCTCTCTTTTTTTTTTTTTTAATTTAATTTTATTTTACTTTACANCTATCTCTTTAGAAATGAGACTTGTTACTTTTCAAGGAACACAATCTATTCTCATCATATCCTTTCTTAAGTAGAGACTTAGAGAAGCTCTGAAATTATTTATATATATATATTTTTTTTAATTTTTTTTTACTTTGGGCCACATTAAATTCCTAACCTAGTTTTTCTTTCACTTTGCTCTTTATTAAGAGTATCCTTATAGTTTCTATGGTCAGATGGAGGCATTGAGGGCAAGGTTGGATGACTAGAGTGTTTGGAAAATGTGTTTCTTAAATTATATGACCTGGGATAATCTTTTGGACAAATTGCTCATACATTTCAAAGTTTATTGTTGTTTGTTCTTCTAGGTGGCTTATATTCACTTTGCTGTTAAAAATGTCTTTTCCAGAGTGTTATAATTTTTATACTACATGTTAAGTCCTGTGGTCTCTTTTGAATCTTGTCTATCAATCAAGGAAATAAAATGACTGTTTTGTTATTATTCTTACAAAAGTTGGTACTGTTTTATGGATGCTTGTTTTTAAAGTTGAAGAGACAAATATTTGCTCTAAGTTCTATCTTCATATCCAATGTTATCCTACCTTTGTTACAATTAAAAATCATGAACATGTTTATCTGTTTTCCTGAGGCTGATGCTTTATCAGCCTCTTTCTGTGTGCCATTGCTTCATCAACTGTAATCACATTATATAGTTATGGAAATCTGTCTCAAGAAGGCATAAAGATTTGCTGGAAAGATACAGTACATATCTCTAGCTCACAGGATATTTGTTTTCATGGTTGTCTACATGAAAGAGAATGATTTTACTATTAAGTTTGACTTGTGAGGTCTGTTTTTATAATGGCTTGTCCCATAATCTTTTGCCATCTCTCCAATTTCCGTTAAAATGAGAACTGCATGAATGTAATCTAGTCAGGGACCTTATTTAGGGCTTGGTACTAGCGGGCAAAAGAAATATTAGTCATCAAAGTCTGACTCCACTAAAAATTGAAGCATTGAATATACTGTATAAACAGGTCTAGCTTTTGGATCATCTTCGTTAATGTTTTTTAGCAAGTGGTAAATGCTTGAAACATATGGTGTCATATTCCAGGGCTGATATATTAACTCCCAAAGTAGTTGGTAAATAGTACATTTGTAAGAATCTTATGATAACTAAACATCCAGGTATCTTTATTGAAAAGTAATTTTCTCTCTTAAAAATGCTATATTAAATATTCTTACATGGAAATTTGTTATTTATGCAGCAGAACACTCATGTGATATGAAAGCAAATCTTCCTATTTAAATACTCATGATAAAACTTTAGCCAATAAGAAGAAATAAAATGATATGCCTGGATTGTTGAAAGAATTTTCTTTTATATTCTTTTTATCTCTTTGAGTTTATTTTTTTTCCGCCTCTATACTGACTGTAAAAGTAGATATTTATCATAAGCAGAGAAAAAGCACATACATACCCATACTTACACATACCCCCATAATCTTACTACCTAGAAGCAACTACTAATAACTTTTTGGCATATTTACTTCTAGGCTTATTTATTTTCTATTTTATTCTTTAGAGCATAATTAAATTTGTAACATGTGTACATTTTATATCTTATAAGGAAACTAAACAGTATTACAAGAAATAGTTATGTACTTTTGGACCCCTTCTTTAAATCTTGGGCATAAAGATTGCCTTTATTATCTGTTGTTATAAATAAGACTCTAGGGAACACCTTTATGCATGAAACTTTACCCAGATTTCTTTTCACTTCTTTAGAATAAAATCCTATGAGGAAAATTGATGGGCTAAATATATAAATATTTTTTAAACTCTTTATTCATATTTTTAAATTTCTGCCAGACAGTTTGTATTATTTTTCTATCCTATCAACAGTGATATGCTTTATTTTGGATTTCTTGGTTTGAATTGTTTAACTCAAAAGTTCATATATTTAGAATAAATTCTTTTTTCTGTCTTACTTGGAAACATCACTGCATTCAAGTAACAATGTGAGACAACAAAATATACTTATTTATTATTTTGACTCTTTCTTAATTCATCAAAACTATTTTATCTGGGTGTGCCAACAGAGTGTCCTCTGAGTTAGGTAATGCAAAATTTAAAAAAAAATTAACAGTGAATTATTGCTTACATTATTATAAACAGCAATGTAGCTTAAATACACACACACACACTTATATATGGCATGTCTAAAATTTCAAGAGTCTTTTGCTGCTTTGGTCTCCATTCTGGAGATTTCAGTCTCAGTGAAGCTTCATCCTGGCTATGGCTAGACTTGACAATAAACAAAGACAGCAAATTATGGTAGAGAGATCACAGGACAATGGATTCAAACAGACTTGGCTTAATCTCTTGGTACCTCAATTTTCCATCTATAAAACAAAGATGATAATACTACTTCATGTGGATATTGTGAAAATTAAAGGGCAGAATGCATATAAAGAGCCTACCATGATATTTGGTAGATAGAGATTCACTACTTGATGAGTATTGAGTTTACTTAAACACCTCGACAGTAGAAACAATACTAAAACCAGCAAGAGGGAAAACCACCACAACAAATTATTAATATATATTATTACTACCGTTTTTGGAGGTCTTCCCAGTAGCTCAGTTGATGGAGTCTGCCTGCAATGCAGGAGACCCGGGCTCAATCCCTGGGTCAGGAAGATTCCCTGGAGAAATAAATGGCTACCCACTCCAATAATCTTGCCTGGAGAATTCCATGAACGGAAGAACCTGGTGGACTACAGTCCATGGGGTCACAAAGACTCGGACACGACTGCATGACTAACACACACACACTGTTGTTCTGCCCTTTTTCCTTCTCCTTCTCCTTCTTCTAGTCCTTTTCTTCATCTTCCTTCTTCTTTCAAATCTACTATTGCAAGGTATCATCATTGTCAATATCATCATCAAGCAAACTTTAACAGTTAAGAATATGGAGTCTATACTGCAACATGCCTGACTTCCAGGCCTACCTATGTCTGTGATCAACGTCTCCTAACTGCCCCCCTGTTTAATTCTGTCTTTTAGTGTATTCAAAACAAGGAAATGATAGTAATTTTATGATAAAAATCATATCATATGATTACTCGGTTAAACTCATGTAGTTAATTTTTGCATGTCAGAGTAAAAGATGGCATCTCTGAAATGATCCACCAGATCCTGCAAAATCATCAGTCTAACTCACTCATCCCACCCTACAACTTACATATGTCTTTGACCACATTTTCTTCTACTTTATGCCTTGCCCACACAGCTTTTCTTTGTGGTACCTCAAACAAACTAGGCATGATTCTACCTTAAAGCATTGGCTTAGGGCTCCTACTTGCCCATCTACCAGATATTTGCATAACAAACTTCCTTACTTCCTTTGTCTTTGCTCAACTAATATCTTCTTAATGAGGCCAATCTTAATGACTATCCTTTTTCTCCTCCTTCACACACCCCTCTTACTCTGTTCTACATTTTCTTTTAGAATCTAATACTTTGTAATATATCATTTATGATTAGTTTATTATGTCTTTTTTTGTGTGTGTGTGTGTTTCTCTTTGCCTTTAATAATACAGACAGACTGTTTAAAGTTTTCTTAGTGTAAGGCCTGATGCAGTGATGGTTGTTTAGTCTTACTTGGTGCATACACGGCACTTCTGAAGTATCTACTGAGTGTTTTGGATGTTCAAAGGAGTCTTTCTAATCTATCTGGTTACAGTGAGAACATCTCCAATCGCTGTGTCTTGAAAGCCAGAGTGATCATAAGAATTATCTCATTTTTTTCCCTTCTGTTAGGGATCCCATCTTTGTGATGCTAATTGTCCAATGTTTGAAAACATCTATTTCAAATATTTTATCTGGTTTTCTTGTTGTTAGTCAGATATGGATCCATTTACTCCATTGTGAATATCAAGCGTTGCTTTTAAGTGTTGCTCAGGTAGATCTAGAGAGCTGTGGCTTTAGTTTAATCCTGCTACTAAGGTGTGATACTTCTGGAGTCTCCAGTAAAGTGTTAAGATTTGTTTGAGTTTCAATGTCTGCTAGCTCTGTGTGAGTTCTTGGAGTTGTTCTACCACTTTCTAGTAATTGTCCTTTGCCTATTTTAATGGAATCTTACCTTATGTATATCTGTATAGCTTTGCATTCAGCCCAAAGAATCAAGTTGAACCCTGTGTTGATTTTTGAGGGTTTTTTTGTGCATAGTTTTGTCTTCTCTGGTGCTCTGTGTTCTATAATTCCAGCCATATCATCACTAACCCAGTTTTGTGAACTCCAATTTCTATTTAACTCAATGAGATATCCACATTTTGTATGAGTTCCTTTGCTTTGCATCATAGTTCAGAATGTGCCTTCAGAAAGAAATCTTTAGTGATCAAAGGCCTTACTTTATTTCCCCTTCTCAGGGATCAGTCATGAATTGTCTGCTGTCCACTGTCTAAAAAATATGTTTTATACTTTTTGGCCTAAAATTATAGTTGTTTGTGGTGACAGGGTAAATTTAATACCCCATAATCCATTGTGACTTGAAGCAGACCATGATTGTGTTTTCTTTTCAGCAATACAGACAACAAAATAAGAGAAAGACAAGAGAGTCCAGGATACATGCAAGCAAACTTAGAAAAGAGAGAGATTCTTTTTTTAAATTTTTTTACTTTACAATACTGTATTGGTTTTACCATACATTGGCATGAATCCACCACAGGTGTACATGAGTTCCCAACCCTGAATCCCCCTCCCACTACTCCCCCCATATCATCTCTCTGGGTCATCCCAGTGCACCAGCCCCAAACATCCTGTATCCTGTATCGAACCTAGACTAGCAATTCGTTTCTTACGTGATAGTATACATGTTTCAATGCCATTCTCCCAAAGCATCCCATCCTCTCCCTCTCCCACAGAGGCCAAAAGTCTGTTCTTTACATCTGTATCTCTTTTGCTGTCTCGCATACAGGGTTATCACCATCTTTCTAAATTCCATATATATGTGTTAGTATACTGTATTGGTGTTTTTCTTTTTGGCTTACTTCACTCTGTATAATCAGCTCCAGTTTCATCCACCTCATTAGAACTGATTCAAATGTATTCTTTTTAATGGCTGAGTAATACTCCATTGTGTATATGTACCACAGCTTTCTTATCCATTCATCTGCTGATGGACATCTAGGTTGCTTCCATGTCCTGGCTATTATAAACAGTGCTGCGATGAACATTGGGGTACACGTGTCTCTTTCAATTCTGGTTTCCTNCTCTGGGTCATCCCAGTGCACCAGCCCCAAACATCCTGTATCCTGTATCGAACCTAGACTAGCAATTCGTTTCTTACGTGATAGTATACATGTTTCAATGCCATTCTCCCAAAGCATCCCATCCTCTCCCTCTCCCACAGAGTCCAAAAGTCTGTTCTTTACATCTGTATCTCTTTTGCTGTCTCGCATACAGGGTTATCACCATCTTTCTAAATTCCATATATATGTGTTAGTATACTGTATTGGTGTTTTTCTTTTTGGCTTACTTCACTCTGTATAATCAGCTCCAGTTTCATCCACCTCATTAGAACTGATTCAAATGTATTCTTTTTAATGGCTGAGTAATACTCCATTGTGTATATGTACCACAGCTTTCTTATCCATTCATCTGCTGATGGACATCTAGGTTGCTTCCATGTCCTGGCTATTATAAACAGTGCTGCGATGAACACTGGGGTACACGTGTCTCTTTCAATTCTGGTTTCCTTTGTGTGTATGCCCAGCAGTGGGATTGCTGGGTCGTAAGGCAGTTCTATTTGCAGTTTTTTAAGGATTCTTCACACAGTGAGAGAGATTCTTCAAAAGATATTCTTGTGAAGTCTGTGCTTAGTGTATTTTAGTGAAAAAGCTACAAAGAGATCATCGTTAAATAATAGGATGAGTGAAAGAAAATGGAAGCAATTGCAATTATTGTAACTATTGGAAATATCAAGGTGTAGAGTATGACTATGGGGGCAGCTAGAAATATATAATGAATATATAATGAAGATATTATATGTAAAATATTGGAGAGGAGGAATTCAAAGTGCCAAGAGTAAGTGCAAAGATTGTCTCTGTATATATTGGAGAAATGTCAGTGAGGTGTGAACAATAGTCCTTGAAAATGAGAAAGGATGACAGAGGAATACAGAGATAACATCAATAAGAGAGATAGTAAAGGGATAATCTGATAAAATGAGATTCAAACTATGTTTTCAGAAGTGAAAGCTTAATATTATAAAGATGTCTGTTCTCCCCAAATCACCCTTTAATACAATGTCAATCATTTTCCTCCTCAATTTATTTTTCATAGAACTTGACAAGCTAATTCTAAATTCATGTAGGAAAGCAAAAGGTCAAAAAAATAGCTAAGCTAGGACTTCCTAGGAGGTCCAGGAGTTAAGACTTTGCCTTTCAATGCAAGGAATGTGGGTTTGACCCCTGGTTGGGGAGCTAAGATCCCACATGCCTTGGAGCCAAAAAAACCAAAACATAAAACAGAAACAATATTAAAACAAATTCAATATTGACTTTTTAAAAGGGGTCCACATTAAAAAAAAAGGTCTTAAAAATAATTACTTAGCCAACTTTGATGAAGAATAATGAGTGGGTGTTTATTTTATAGAAACATATTTCAGCTAAGAATGTTTATTAATCAACTAGTGATTAAAATAGAATGGCTTTGGCATGACAATAGACAAATAGTCTGAATGGATAGACCAGAACTCATAAATAAGGCTATTTATGTAAGTGAGCTTAATACATAGCAGGAGTTGCCTTACAAAATAGTAGAAATAGTAGGACCTCATGATTCAGTTGTTTGACAAATAATACTCCTATATCACACTATTTTTTAAAACTTTAGGTGAATTGAAGACTTAAATATGAAAATAAATTAAAATTTTAAACTATGAAAATAAATATAAAATAAATATATTTTTGGCTTTTGAAGTAGGGTTAAATTTCTTAT
>SJYX01017495.1:626875-648481 GCA_006410675.1 Oreotragus oreotragus | reverse complement strand
AGGGTTAAATTTCTTATGCAAGGCACAATAAAGCAACATTGAAAAGACATAGATCGATACTTTTGAGTTTTTAAAAATAAAGTCTATATGACAAAAGATCTAAAGTTAAAAGATATATGTACTATTCTTGGCAAATAAATTTGTGCAATATATTAAAGATACAAGATTGATATCCAAAATACATAAAGAACTTTTAGTAGGAAAAGGAAAAAGAAAAAACCAAATAGGCCCAGGATATAAAGAGGCAACAACTCACAGAAGACTAAGTGATAGTGCAAATAGAGCTGTTCTCACAAAGGGTGTGATGGGGAGAGAACTCTTTCTCAAGTATACTGACATGTGAAAAATTCTCATCTTCTCATTGTTCAGGTTTTAGAGTGCAGTGGGAAAAAGCAATAGCTTTGGCATTAGAATATTCATTCTGTTATTTGCCAGCTTTGTGTCCTTGGACAAATTACATAAGCACACTTCAGTTACTCACCTTTAAATTTGGTTTGATACTACTGACCTTGAGATATTGTTTAGAAAATTGATAATACATGTTCATAAAGATTCTCAAGAGTCTTCTCCAACACCACAGTTCAGGACTTGTTACTAAGTCTAAAAAGTATACTTGAAATTGTTTATAATTGTATATGTAATTATATGTATATGTATAATCATGATATACATATATCAGTTTATTTGTATGTTTATGACTCTTGAGAGTCCCTTGGACTGCAAGGAGATCCAACCAGTCCATTCTAAAGGAGATCAGTCCTGGGTGTTCTTTGGAAGGACTGATGCTAAAGCTGAAACTCCAGTACTTTGGCCACCTCATGCGAAGAGTTGACTCATTGGAAGAGACTCTTATGCTGGGAGGGATTGAGGGCAGGAAGAGAAGGGGATGACAGAGGATGAGATGGCTGGATGGCATCACCGACTCGATGGACATGACTTTGAGTGAACTCTGGGAGTTGGTGATGGACAGGGAGGCCTCGCATACTGCAATTCATGGGGTGGCAAAGAATCGGACATGACTGAGCAACTGAACTGAACTGAATGTTAGTGTATTTGTTCATTATATCAGTTAATCCAGGCACTAGTATCATAATTTAAAATGCTAGCATTCAAATATAAACTTAGCTGGTAGTATACTTAGTAGTCTTTATTAAATGGGCATTTCACTACTGTGATAGTCATAAGTAATTTTCATATTGCTAAATTCAATAACATATTACACTCATTATCTTAATTTATCTTGCATTTGATATGACAGTTTGTGGTTGGAAATTTTTACCTCGGCTCTCCTGGTATTTCTCTTTTTTGGTTATCCTTCCATCTGCTTGCTCATTTCTTCTGATCCTCCTTCATGGGTTTCTCAGCTATAAAATCCTTTATTTTATATGATTCCATCTCATATCATTACATCTTACATTTCTTTCCATATTCTCAAATCTGTCTACACTCTCAAATCTCTTCTGGTATTCAAACTCCTAGTTTTCACTGCCTTTTCAGCAGATTTTACCACTGCCTCGTGGGTATCTCAAACTCAGTATTTGTAAAAGTGAACTCTTTATCTTACCGTTTCAATTTTCTGCTTCTACCAACTCTACATTCCAGTGAATGTACTACTATCCATGTTGTCCTTCAAACCGGAAGCATAGGAATTATCGTAAGTTCTTCTTTGTTGATCCATATCTGAAAACTGAAATAATTACTATTTCAGTTTTTATTGATCACTTATGCTGTACCAGTATTGTACTAAATGTTTATAAAGAAATCTTCCCAACAACTCTGAAAAGTTGGTATTATTATTATATTCATTTTATAGATGGCAAAATAAAATTTGCCCTTGGTTTTATTACCTTTAAAATAATTTCCTAAATTTATCTATCTCTGCTACAATCATTCCAGCTCAGTCTGTTATCTTATGTTGCCTGACTTATTATGGCAATTTTCTTTTAACATGTAGCCTTGTCCAGAATCTTGTGCTATTTAAGTTCATCTTTCATACTAGAGCTGGAGAATTCTATGTATATTATGAATTTGACCTTGCCACTCCACTGCCAACCTCCTTAACAAGGGTCCTATTGCCTATTAAAGTCCAAACTTCTTAGCTTGGCATATGGTCCTTTTCATGATCTGGCTCCTATTTTTAGTCTGCCTTGCCATGAATTCTTATTGGCCTTCTTATAATTTCCTGCAGAGATTGTGTTTCACACCTCCTTGCATCTTGCTATCTCTTTCCAATAATGCCCTTCATCATTACCTAATTTGGATTAAGTGCAAGCTTTGGAATCAGACTGCCAGGGTTTGTATTCTACTTCAGCTGTTTACTATGTGGCTTTGGCAAGATATATTATGTTCTCAGTGACTCAGTTGCCTACCTAACTGATATAATATATACAAAGCTATTGAAGTTTTTCCTGACACAAAAAAACCACTCTATAAATGTTATTTCTTTTGCCTTTAATACTATCCTGAAAGATGATGCTGTGAAAGTGCTGTACTCAATATGCCAGCAAATTTGGAAAACTCAGCAGTGGCCACAGGACTGGAAAAGGTCAGTTTTCATTCCAATTCCAAAGAAAGGCAATGCCAAAGAATGCTCAAACTACTGCACAATTGCACTCATCTCACATACTAATAAAGTAATACTCAAAATTCTCCAAGCCAGGCTTCAGCAATACATGAACCGTGGACTCCCTGATGTTCAAGCTGGTTTTAGAAAAGGCAGAAGAACCAGAGATCAAATTGCCAACATCCGCTGGATCATGGAAAAAGCAAAAGAGTTCCAAAAAAAATCTACTTCTGGTTTATTGACTATGCCAGAGCCTTTGACTGTGTGGATCACAATAAACTGTGGAAAATTCTGAAAGAGATGGGAATACCAGACACCCTAACCTGCCTCTTGAGAAATCTGTATGCAGGTCAGGAAGCAACAGTTAGAACTGGACATGGAACAACAGACTGGTTTCAAAGAGGAAAAGGAGTACGTCAAGGCTGTATACTGTCACCCTGCTTATTTAACTTATATGCAGAGTACATCATGAGAAATGCTGGACTGGAGGAAACATAAGCTGGATTCGAGATTGCCGGGAGAAATATCAATAACCTCAGATATGCAGATGACACCACCCTTATGGCAGAAAGTGAAGAGGAACTAAAAAGCCTGTTGATGAAAGTGAAAGAGGAAAGCAAAAAAGTTGGCTTAAAGCTCAACATTCAGAAAGCGAAGATCATGGCATCCTGTCCCATCACTTCATGGGAAATAGATGGGGAAACAGTGGAAACAGTGTCAGACTTTATTTTGGGGGGCTCCAAAATCACTGAAGATGGTGACTGCAGCCATGAAATTAAAAGATGCTTACTCCTTGGAAGAAAAGTTATGACCAACCTAGATAGCATGTTGAAAAGGAGAGACATTACTTTGCCAACAAAGGTCCATCTAGTCAAGGCTATGGTTTTTCCTGTGGTCATTTATGGATGTGAGAGTTGGACTGTGAAGAAGGCTGAGCGCCACAGAATTGATGCTTTTGAACTGTGGTGTTGGAGAAGACTCTTGAGAGTCCCTTGGACTGCAAGGAGATCCAATCAGTCCATTCTGAAGGAGATCAACCCTGGGATTTCTTTGGAAGGAATGATTCATGGGGTCGTGAAGAGTCGGACACGACTGAGCGACTGAACTGAACTGAACTGATGACATGTCAAAAACTTTTCTGTGTGCTCAGGATCAGCATTGAATAAGACTAGGTTCTATTTTGGGGAAGCTTGTGTTCTATTATAAGAGGAAAGACAATAAGTAGAAGTAAACAAACAAATAAGATATTTTTTAAAAGTGGCAAATGCTACCATAGTGTGTTTATCTACTGAAGGAGTTTTGCCGATGTTTCCAATTTTTGGCAGTTATTAATTAAGCTCCTATAAATATTTCTATTCTTTTTAGTGTTTATGGATATAAGTTTTTATTTCACTTGTGTAAGTACTTGGGGGCAGCATTGCTTGCTCATATTATTAAGTATGTGTTTAACTCATAAGTAACTGATAAACTGTTTGCCAAAGAGGTTGTATCAATTTGGCTTTCCATTAGCAATTTATGAGAGCCCTAGATATGCATATTCTTGTCAGCACTTACTATTGTCAGTATTTTATAATCCCAGCCATTCTAATAGATATGTAGTTGAGTATCATTGTGATTTTAGTTTGACTTTGAAAATTTTTTCTTTTTTTTTTTTCTTGCCATCTGTTTGTATAGGTTTGATGAGGTTATCTGTTCAGAAATTTTTAATATTTTAATATAACAGTTATTCTGTTATTATTAAGCTTTGAGAGTTTCTTATATATTCTAGATTTAAGAAATAGATAATGTGTTTTGCACATATTTTTTTCCCACACTAGGGTTGACTTTTTTCCTTTAGCAGTACCTTTCACAGAACAAATTTATAATTTTTGTAAAGCCATTTATAATTTTTTTTCTTGTATGAGTCATGCATTTGAATGATGTTAATTCTAAAAATATTTTGTATTATTGAAGGTAACAAAATTATTTCCTATATTTTCTTCTAAAAGTTTCATGGATTTAGTTTTTAAATTTAGGTTTATGATCCATTTTTATTTATTTTTAAATCTTTTATTGAAGTATACTTGATCTACAATATTATGTTAGTTTTAAGTGTATAGTATAGTAATTCAGTATTTTTATAGATTATCCACTTAAAGTTATTATAAAATATTTATTATATGCCCTGCACTGTATAATATATCCTTGTAAGATACTTATTTTATACATAATATTTTGTGCCTGCTAATCACCTACCCTTAAATTGCCCTCCCCCTTTCTATCTCTGTACTGGTAACTACTAGTTTCTTCTCTATATTTGTGTCTGTTTCTGTTTTGATATATTCATTCATTTGTTTTATTCTTTAGGTTCCACACATAAGTGATAACATACAGTATTTGCCTTTCTCTGTCTGACTTATTTCACTAAGCGTAATAATTTCCAGTTCTGTCCATCTTGTAGTAGATGGGGAAAGTTCCTTATTTTTGTGTCTGAGTGAATACCAGCCCACCTGACCTGCCTCTTGAGAAACCTATATGCACGTCAGGAAGCAAAAGTTAGAATTGGACATGGAACAACAAACTGGTTCCAAAGAGGAAAAGGAGTACATCAAGGCTGTATATTGTCACCCTGCTTATTTAGCTTATATGCAGAGTGCATCATGAGAAACGCTGGGCTGGAAGAAGCACAAGCTGAGATCAAGATTGCCTGGAGAAATATCAATAACCTCAGATATGCAGAAGACACCACTCTTATAGCAGAAAGTAAAGAGGAACTAAAAAGCCTCTTGATGAAAGTGAAAAAGGAAAGTGAAAAAGTTGGCTTAAAGCTCAACATTCAGAAAATGAAGATCATGGCATCTGGTCCCATCACTTCATGGCAAATAGATAGGGAAACAGTGGAAACAGTGGCTGGCTTTATGTTTCTGGGCTCCAAAATCACTACAGATGGTGACTGCAGCCATGAAATTAAAAGATGCTCACTCTTTGGAAGGAAAGTTATGACCAACCTAGATAGCATATTCAAAAGCAGAGACATTACTTTGCCAACAAAGGTCCGTCTAGTCGAGGCTATGGTTTTTTCTGTGGTCGTGTATGGATGTGAGAGTTGGACTGTGAAGAAAGCTGAGTGCCGAAGAACTGATGCTTTTGAACTGTGGTGCTGGAGAAGACTGTTGAGAGTCCCTTGGACTGCAAGGAGATCCAACCAGTCCATCTTAAAGGAGATTAGTCCTGGATGTTCACTGGAAGGACTGATGCTAAAGCTGAAACTCCAGTACTTTGGCCACCTCATGCGAAGAGTTGACTCATTGGAAAAGACCTTGATGCTGGGAGGGATTGGGGGCAGCAGGAGAAGGGGATGACAGAGAATGAGATGGCTGGATGGGATCACCGACTCGTTGTACGTGAGTTTGAGTGAACTGAGGGAGTTGGTAATGGACAGGGAGGCTTGGCGTGCTGTGATTCATGGGGTCGCAAAGAGTCAGACATGACTGAGCGACTGAGCTGAACGGAACTGAATATTCCATTGTATGTAAAGAAGCCCATCTTCTTTAACCATTCATCTGTTGATGGCCACTTAGGTTGCTTCCATGTATTGATTATTGTAAATAATGCTGCAGTGAACATTGAAGTGTATATATCTTTTGAATTAGTGTTTTTTGTTTTATTCTTATATAATGAAGGAATTGGATTTCTGGGTCATATGGTAATTCTATTTTTAGTTTTTTGAGCAGCCTGCATACTCTTCAATAGTGGCAGCATCAATTCATAATCCCAATAACAGTATACCAGGGCTCCATTTTCTCCACATTGTCACTAACATCTGTAATTTTTGGTCTTTATGATGATAGTCATTCTGACAGATGTGAGATGAAATCTTGCTGTGGTTTTGATTTGCATTTCCCTGGTTATTAGATTGAACCTGGGTCACCCACATTGTAGGCAGATGCTTTACTGTCTGAGCCACCAGGGAAGTCTGGTTATTAGTAATGTTGAGCATCTTTTCATGTGTCTGTTAGCCTTTGGTATGTCTTCTTTGGAAAAATGTCTTTTCAGGTCTTCTACCCATTTTTTTTTTTTGATTGATTATCTTTTTGACATTGAGTTGTGTGAAGTGAAGTGAAGTTGCTCTGTCATGCCCGACTCTGTACCCGACCAGGCTCCTCCGTGCATGGGATTCACCAAACAAGAATACTGGAGTGGGTTGTCATTTCCTTCTCCAGGGGATCTTTCCAACCCAGGGATCAAACCCAGGTCTCCCCCACATTGCAGGCAGATGCTTTAACCTCTGTTGTATATAAGTTTTTAAGTTTAATTTGGTCCCATTTGTTGATTTCTGTTCTTGCTTTTTTGGCCTTAGGAGAGAGATCCAAAAAAAAAATATTGCTATGATAAGCCAAAGTGTTCTGCCTGTGTTTTTTTCAGGGAGTTGTATGGTTCCAGTCTTATATATAGGTCTTTAATTTATTTTGTGTTTATTATTGTATTTTGTATGAGAAAATTTTCTAAGTTCATTCTCTAAGATCGCACCAGCCAGTTTTCCTAGTCCCTCTTATTAAAGAGACTCTGTTTTCTCCATTGTATGTTCTAGCTTCATTTGTAGTAGATTAATTGAGAAGGAAATGGCAGCCCCCTCCAGTATTCTTGCCTGGAGAACCCCATGGACAGAGGAGCCTGGTGGACCACAGCCCATGGGGTCGCAAAGAGTCGGGCATAACTGAGCAACTAACACTACTACTTATTGACCATAAAGTGAGTGAAGTGAAGTTGCTCAGTTGCGTCCAACTTTTTGCAACCCCATGCACTGTAGACTACCAGGCTCCTCCGTCCATGGGATTGTCCAGGCAAGAGTTCTGGAGTGGGGTGCCATTTCCTTCTCCATGGTATCTTCCCAACCCAGGGATCAAACTTGGGTCTCCTGCATTGCAGGCAGATGCTTTACCCTCTGAGCCACAAGGGAAGCCCAAATTGACCATAATTGAATGGATTTATTTCTGGGCTTTCTGTTTTGTTCAGTTGATCTATATGTCTGTATTTGTGCCAGTGCAGTACTATTTTGATTACCATAGGTTTTGTATAGTCTAAGTCAGGGAATGTGATACTTCCAGCTTTGTTCTTTATCCTTCAAATTTCTTTTGCAAACCAGCGTCTTTTGAGATTACATATGAATTTTAGGATTAATTATTTTGGTTCTGTGAAAATTATCAATGGTATCTTGACAAGGATTGCATTAAGACTGTAGATTGCTTTGGATAGAATGGACATTTTAATAATATTAATTCTTCCAATCCTTGACTACAGGACATGTTTTTATTCCTTTGTATTATCTTCAGTTTCCTTAATATTTTTTTAAGTAATTTTCAGAGTACAGGTCTTTCACCTCCTTGGCTAAGTTTCTTCCTAGATATCTTACTCTTTTTGATGTGATTTTAAGTGAGATTTGCTTTGTCTTTGTTATAGTTTATTGTTAGTGCATAGAAAAGCAGCAGATGTCTATATATTAATTTTATTTTCTGAAAATTTACTGAAGTCATTTATTAGTTCAAATAGTTTTTCAGGTGGAAAAATTAGGGTTTTCTAAATATAGTATGGTGTCATAGGCAGATAGTGACAGTTTTACTTCTTCCCTTCTGATTTTAATGCTATTTTTTTGTTTTCTATTCTGATTGTTGTGGCTAGGACTTCCAAAACTAAAGTGGGTATTCTTGTCTTATTTCTGATTTCACCTTTTCACATTTAATAAGATATTATCTGTGAGTTTGTCATTAATGGCCTTTATTATGATAGGATGTGTTCCATCTGTACCTACTTTGGTTGGAGTTATTATCATAAATGTTGCTGAATTTTTCAAATGCTTTTTCTGCATCTATTGAGATGATCAAGTGATTCTTATCCTTTTTGTTAAATTGGTGATTTGCAGATGTTGGACATCCTTGCATTCCTAGAATAAACCCTGCAATCATGGTGTAGAATCCTTTTTAAATATTGTTGAATTAAGTTTATTAATATTTTGTTGTGGGTTTTGCCTGTATATTTAATAGAGATATTGTCCTATAATANTTTGCAGATGTTGGACATCCTTGCATTCCTAGAATAAACCCTGCAATCATGGTGTAGAATCCTTTTTAAATATTGTTGAATTAAGTTTATTAATATTTTGTTGTGGGTTTTGCCTGTATATTTAATAGAGATATTGTCCTATAATAATATTCTTTTTTTTTTTTGTGGTGTCATTGCCTGGTTTTGGTGTCAGGGTAATGGTGGTCTCATAGAATGAATTTTGGAATGTTCCCTCCTCGTCAGTTTTTTGTAATAGTTTGAGGAGGGTAGATAATAGTTCTTCTTTATATGTTTGTTAAAATTCTACTGTGAAGCTCTCCAGTCTTGGACATTTGTTTGCTGGGCGTTTTATGATTACAAATTCAATTTCACTACTAGTGATTGACCTATTCAGATTGTCTATTTCTACCTGATTCAGTGTTGGAAGATTTTGTATTTCTAGAAATTTATTCACTTCTTTAGCTTGTCCAATTTGTTGTTATAAATGTTCATGTTATTCTCTTGTGATTTTTTTTTGGTATCCCTTTAGTTTTGATTGCAATTTTTCCTCCTTTGTTTCATTTTTAGTTGGGTCTTTTCTCTTTTTTTTAATGAGCCTGGCTAATTGCTGATTGATTTTGCTTTTCTTTTTATAAATCCAGCTCTTGATTTTATTGACTATTACTATTGATTTTTTGGTTTCTGTTTTATTTATTTTCTCTCTGATCTTTATTATTTTCTTAGTTCTGCTGACTTCAAATTTATTATTTTTTTTAATTCCTGTAGATGGTAGGTTAGGTTGTTTATTTGCTATTTTTCTTGTTTCTTGAGGTAGGCTTGTATTGCTATAAACTTTCCTCTTAGAACTGATTTTGCTGTGTCCCATAAATTTTGAAAGTTTTGTCTTATTTTCACTTATCTCATGGTACTTTCTGATTACTTCTTTGATTCTTCAACGAACCATTGGTTTTTAGTAGTGTGGGTTATTTAATTTCCATGTGTTTTTGTTTTCTCCTTTTACCTTTCATAATTGATTTCTAGTTTCATACTGTTTGGTCAGAAAAAATGCTTGATATAATTTCTATTATGTTTCATTTGTTGAGATTTTATGTTCCATTTAAAATTAATATTTATATATGGCATCTATATGGATTGAGATTTTTTTAAAATTTATATTTTGCATATGAATTTCTAATTATTTCGGTAGCATCTATTTAGAAGACTTCCCTTTTTCTATTGGATTATTTTTTATCTTTATTTAAAATCAATTTACCATGTATATGTTGGACTACATTTTGGCTCTGTTCTTTTTGATTGAACTATATGACCACTGTTTCTCCAACTCCACACCATCTTGATTTCTGTAGTTTTATAGTAAGTCCTAAAATAAGACGGTATAATTCTTCCAACTATTTTTTATCATTTAAAAACCTATTTTTGGTTATCCTAGCTCCTTTTACATATAAATTTTAGGATAAGTTTATGGATTTCTAAAAAAAAACCTTGCTATTTTGTTCAGATTTTGACTGAAATTGTGTTGAATCTTTACATATGTAGGAGAGTTTGACATCTTGACTTTTAATGCTGTTGTTTCTTTCAATCCAGAAACAATGTCTATTTCTCCATTTATTTGTATATTGTTTGATTACTTTCATCAGTTTTTTGTTTGTTTTTAGGATTTTTTTCATCATTCATATATCACATATATTTTGTTATATTTATGCCTAAGTGTTTCCTTTCTCTTTATTGCTATTATAAATTATATTATTTTAAAATTTTCAAGTTGCTAATTGTTCACTGTTAGTCTATAGTAATAGGACACTGACTTTATATTTTGCATCCTTGGTGAACTCATGTATTACATTTTTAGTAGCTTATTTGTCAATTTGAGATTTTTTCCATAGGCAATTTTGTTGTCTAGAAATAGAGATGGTTTATATCTGAATGAATTTGTATTTTTCTTGTTTTGTTCTTATTTTGTTACACCAGATATGACCTATGATACAGTATTGAATTGAAGGGGTAGGTGTGGACCTGATTGCCTTATTCTCAGTTTTAGGGGAAAGCATCTCGTCTTTTACCACTGTTAATGTTGTTGGTTGTAGGATTTTTCTTTTTCTTTTTGTTTTGGTAAATGTTCTTATTAAATTGAGGACACTTCTTTCCAGTCTTAATTTACTTATAGTTTTTAGCCTGAATACATATTGAATTTTTTCAAATGCCTCTGTAGCTCTTAAAGTAAAGCTTAGCATCATAAAACTTCAGAGCTAAGACTGGCCTTAGTGACTGTTTCCTCATATCTGTATCCTGCATGTTTATTATCATATAAAATTATATTCTTAGAGTAGCATAGTGATTCTCTTTAACTAAAAATATATAGTTATATAAGGGACTTTATTAGATTTCCATTTATTTATTTGCTAATCTATACAGTAAAACTATGAAGTAAGTTTTTTAATTTTTTTTTTTTTAGGTAAGAAAAATGAGACTCATAGCAGAGACGTAACTAGCTGAAAGTCACCAATCCAACCATTAAACCAACTTAACATTCTCGTAGTATGTTGTATTCATTTTGCTTTTTAGTTTCTATGTCCATTTTTTCCTAGAATGCCTTTACACTCTTTATCTGTTAAACTTTATATATTTTCTTTTATATAAAAAAGAATTTTTTGAGAAATTCTGAATTTCAGAATGAAGAAATGAGTCATTCAAGATCTTTCATCTAGTTTATGGTGGAGCTGAGCTTGTAGCTCAGGCTTCTTGACCCTCATGCTAGTTTTTTTGCATCTTCACTAAGGTGTGCTCTAATTTTCATTTAACTACAGTTTCTCATTCATATTTTTGTCTCCTAGAATGCAAATATCTTGGCAGCTTTGCTGGCTGCCTATTTGTTAATGTCCGAAATAAAGACTTTCGGCAAGCAACTTTTAACTTACAAAAATAAGTGTCCAAACCCAATTTTATAACAAGATTACTCTTGTTTCTTTGATTCTGTTACTCTACTCAATTATATTTTAATAAATATGTAAGATAATTACATTTCAAATTGATATCCTATTTTGTACCAGCAGACACTGTTGATTATAGTAACTTTTTCTAAATTATGTGTAATTTGTAGTTTATAAACTAATGTGAATTTATATAAATCAGGAATTTTCTCTTCAACATTTGGAAATATTGTATTGTTAAATGTGTCTCATTCAGTGAAACACTAGTGTATATATGTACTAAATAGATAATAACCAAATATGTAGCATTTTCTTTTCTGTTTTATTCTTTTACCCCTTTTCTCTCAAAGGTAAAACATTAATCTAGAAAATATAACATTTGATGATCTAACAATATTTATTTTGTTATGTTTAAAAAAATGTTTCAATAAAAAACTGTGTTCAGTTCAGGATTCAGTTCAGTTCAGTTCAGTTGCTAGTTGTGTCCAACTCTTTGTGACCCCATGTCCATCACCAACTCCCAGAGTTTACTCAAACTCATATCCATTGAGTCGGTGATGCCATCCAACCATCTCATCCTCTGTCATCCCCTTCTCCTCCTGTCTTCAGTCTTTCCCAGCATCAGGGTCTTTTCCAGTGACTCAGTTCTTCGCATCAGGTTGCCATAGTATTAGAGTTTGAACTTCAACATCAGTCCTACCAATGAACAGCCAGGACTGATCTCCTTTAGGATGGACTGGTTGGATCTCTTTGCAGTGCAAGGAACTCTCAAGAGTCTTCTCCAACACCACAGTTCAAAAGCATCAATTTTTCAGCACCCAGCTTTCTTTATGGTCTAACTCTCACATCCATACATGACTGCTGGAAAAATCACAGCCTTGACTAGACAGACCTTTGTTGGCAAAGTAATGTCTCTGCTTTTTAATATGCTGTCGAGGCTGGTCATAACTTTAATATGCTGCCTAGGCTGGTCATAACTTTTCTTCCAAGGAGTAGGCATCTTTTAATTTCATGGCTGCAGTCACCATCTGCAGTGATTTTGGAGTGATTTGGCAGACTTTACTTTGATAAAGTCTGCCACTGTTTCCACTGTTTCCCCGTCTATTTCCCGTGAAGTGATGGGACTGGATGCCATGATCTTAATTTTCCGAATGTTGAGCTTTAAGTCAGGGTTCAGGGTACGTAACTTATTCTTCCTCGTATTTGATATAACTAATTTGTTGAAAAAATTATTTTGATCAGTTGATTGAATGTGCCTGATGCCCAATTCTGTTACAAAAGAGTGGAGAAAGGAGTAAATAAGTTCAGCTATTTTCTCCTACTGAACTTATCTACATATACAATGAATGCTTTACTTGGGAGACTACATTGTGTAAGGGAGAGTGAAATCAAACAGTCCTGAATTAAATTTAAGTTTATTAATTACTAACTGATTGTTGATTATCAGCTAGTTACTTAATCTCTCTGAGCTTCATTTTGCATATTTAAATACTATTACTTCAAAGCAGTGGTTTTTAAATTGAATGAAATAATTACATTTATTGGTTTCATTTGAAATTAAATTGAATAATAAACATGAAGTAAAGTTTCTAACATATAGTTTACTTTTGTAAAATATATCTTAAATTTTTTCAAGAAGTATTTATTAAAGACCTGTATATGTTAACCACTATATTAAGCACTAAAAATATAATTGCAAAAATAAAAAAGATCCTGTCCTAATGCATTGTATGGCATACATATTAGTATGAGAAACATAAACNATAAACATGAAGTAAAGTTTCTAACATATAGTTTACTTTTGTAAAATATATCTTAAATTTTTTCAAGAAGTATTTATTAAAGACCTGTATATGTTAACCACTATATTAAGCACTAAAAATATAATTGCAAAAATAAAAAAGATCCTGTCCTAATGCATTGTATGGCATACATATTAGTATGAGAAACATAAACTGGTAAGCAAACATGCATTCAGAATATGAATTTGGTTTAGTGATAAATTTTATAAGGAGGGTAAACTTTATTACTAAACTCAATTTTGGATCCTAACACTTACTGGCTAAATTTTACATTTACGGTTCAGCTCAAGTGATTTTCTAACCATTGTTGAACATTGTTGCAGTGTTTTTTATTGGATAAACAAATAATTGAATGGTTAATTAAAAATGAGAGTGTGGCTAGGGAGAGTAGTTTCATTTATTCAATAAACATTTTGGTGAACTAAAGGCATTTACATAAGGCAGTCTCTTTTTGTACTTATGGAGCATGCACTCTAGAAATGAAGATGAATCAGGTATACAAGAAATTGTAAACCAATATGTGAAATAATAAGTTTAGTACTAGTAATATAAGTAAGGTATTATAAAAGTTTATTACTTCTAGTTGACTAGATGAAGAAAGACTATGAAGAAAAGACAGTACTTGATCTGGTCCTTAGAGACAACCTTGAAAGGGAAAAACTCACCTCAGTCAAATAGGTATCATAAACTTGACATGAGCCCAAAGCTTCAATTTTATAGTGAAATAAGTGTTAAAAACAATAAGTCACATCAGAGTGGCACTTAATACAAAGCAAAACATCTTTGTGTTTAAGATTGTAAAGTTAGCTGTGTAATAGGGTAGTTATATTTCACTAGCATCTGGGTACTAGCATCAGTGTTATAGGATGTGATATGACGTGATTACTTCATGAGAGAGAACTCCCTTATGAGCTTCACACTGAGGAATTTTATGTTGTTGTTGTTGTTGTTTTTGACTATTTGTGTGTGGTTTTTAAGTGCTTAACAATTAAAAAAGACCCAAATTTAGACTGGAAACTCATTGTGATATAAACTTATAAATATTGCTATTGCAATATAAATAAAACACAGATGTATAAAGTGAAAAAGATCTTTATGCAAATGAAACTCTGGGTACCAGAAACAGAACATCTTAGGCTAGATGAGTCTTAAAGCTATGGGTTGTTTGGCTGATTTACTGCCAAAGGAATGAGAGATTGATATTTAAAGTTCATGCAAAGTTTCATGAGTAGTCTAAGCCTTGCTTTGGGAGAACAAAAGCCATAAAATCATAAGAAAGGGCACTGAAACTTTTACAGGCTTTGATTTTTCTGAATGTGTAGAGAAAGCTTTAGTGTTTAACCAG
Source organism: Oreotragus oreotragus (assembly GCA_006410675.1). Taxonomy (NCBI): domain Eukaryota; kingdom Metazoa; phylum Chordata; class Mammalia; order Artiodactyla; family Bovidae; genus Oreotragus; species Oreotragus oreotragus. The sequence goes on along the minus strand of SJYX01017495.1, from coordinate 633,805 downwards.
ACTAACTGTTAGAAACTCTTATTATGCTCCTTTTTAAACCTGCAGTGGCCCATATGGCTTGGAATCTGCTTTAGTTTTCATTCACCTTTGGATTTCAGGAGCTTGCTTGTAGCTTCTGTACATTGACAAACTAAATGCTCATGATACTTTGATTCTGAACTCTAGTTTCACCCTCATCCATCTTTTCAGCTGCCTGTCAGACTCCTCCATTGCAGTACTGAACAACAACTTTCCCTAAAGTCTGTATTAGCTTTCAGTCATTTTCAGTTTATTATAGCACTGTTTACTTGATTAATTAAACTAGAAACTTGAGATTAATCCTTTATGATTCACTTATTATTCATGCTGCACCTTCTATATGGAAGACCTTTCTCTTAATTCTCACTTTGCCAATCTAAAAAATCTTTTATGATATAGGTAAAATCTTTTCTCTTCTGAGAATCTCCTCCTTACTTCCAGACTGTGTGGAAGAGCTTTCATTGCTCATGTTAGCACAGCATGGCTACTGCATGATGTAATTGATGGTTCATGTGCCACTTTCCCTCTTGTATTATTAACTACTTTATATTAGGGACTGAGACTTCCTGATTTCTTATTTATTTTTCTGTAAAATTGATCATGGTGAGGATTTAATGTGCTAATACTGGCATATAATAAGCACCAATAACTCTTAGATATTAATGTCATTATTTATTACTATTATTATCTTGGCTCCTTCAACACTTGAAATGATGCTTGATTTAAAAAAATGGATATGTTGATAAAATTAATGTGTTTAGCAATTATCTCTGCAGTGACACTCTAGTACTGGCTCTTTTCTGACATTTAGACCCAGCTCTTTGAGGTAATCATATTTTCCTCCCAGGCTTATTTACTTCTTCTATCCAGTGCCTTTTCTTTATGAATTATGCCTGAACCCAGGGGCCGGCTACCTATGTTTCTCTTTTAACTTAAAATACATGTGGGGCTCTTATAACTAATGAACTATGCCTGTAAATAGATGATAAGGTAAATTTCTAAATTAATGGTAAAGAGAACTGCTAGTCAGTGAAAATATAGAGTGAACATCAATCTGAGACTTGATGTAGCTTTTAAGACTCAGCATAGCTTTTTTATAGTAGACACATTTTCTGAGCCCCTTGACTATATTAGGTACCCCTTCTGTGCTACCGTAGTCCTCTCTATCTTCCTAAGACTGGATCAGCTGCATAATTAGTGTGGAAAATGAAAATGAATGGCACCCCACCCCAGTACTCTTGCCTGGAAAATCCAATGGACGGAGTAGCCTGGTGGGCTGCAGTCCATGGGGTCGCTAACAGTCGGACAGACTGAGCGACTTCACTTTCACTCTTCTCTTTCATGCATTGGAGAAGGAAATGGCAACCCACTCCAGTATTCTTGCCTGGAGAATCCCAGGGATGGGGGAGCCTGGTGGGCTGCCGTCTATGGGGTCACACAGAGTCGGACACGACTGAAGTGACTTATCAGCAGCAGCTACTCTTTGCTCTGGCATGAATTAGTAGGTCACCTCATGCGAAGAGTTGACTCATTGGAAAAGACTCTGATGCTGGGAGGGATTGGGGGCAGGAGGGGAAGGGTACGACAGAGGATGAGATGGCTAGATGGCATCACTGACTCGATGGACGTGAGTTTGAGGGAACTCCAGGAGTTGGTGATGGACAGGGAGGCCTGGCGTGCTGCGTGCGATTCATGGGGTTGCAAAGAGTCGGACATGACTGAGCGACTGAACTGAACTGAACTGAACTGATGAATGAATGAATAGCTGGGTAAAATCCAAAGTTTTGAAAAATCTGTAATAAGAGATGACAATGACGTAAATTGAATAATCAGGAGGCGCTAAGCTTTTTAGCAATAGATCAAGCTTTTTTAACATGGTCTCTGGTGAGAGTCAGTAGTCCACAATCTTTATATAATCATATAATTTTTTCAACCAAAGTAAAACATCATTTATACTTTTAAGCTGATAGGTAATTAGTTTTGTATCCTTAATTCTACCAAATGTTAAAAAAGTGAAAGTGAAAAAGTTAACATAAATTGTGTGCTACCTTTTCCAGAAAATTCAAAACACTTTCCATCTAATTTTATGGAACCAGTATTACTGTTATACCAAAACTGATCAAAGAATCAAAAGAATACAAAGCAAAGCTACAACCCATATTCAACATGAATATGGATAAAAAAATTATTAACTATATATTAGAAAAGATAATTTAGCAATATCCCTGGTAGCTCAGCTGGTGAAGAATCCGCCTGCAGTGCAGGAGACCATGGTTTGATCCCTGGGTTGGGAAAATGCCCTGGAGAAGGGAAAGGGGTAGTCTATCCATTATACTATTCATGGGTTTCCTTGGTGGCTCAGATGGTAAAGAATATGCTGGCAAGGCAGGAGACCTGGGTTCAATACCTGGGTTGGGAAGATCCCCTGAAGGAGGGCAAGGCAACCCACTCTAGCATTCTTGCTGGAGAATCCGCATGGACAGAGAAGCCTGTGGGCTATAGTCCATGGGGTCGCAAAGAATAAGACACAACTGAGTGACTAAGCTCAGCACAGCATGGCAACAACAATTTTATGCCATGATCAAGTAATTTACTTTGATGTTGCAAGGCAGGTTCAATCTTAAAAAATCATTATTGTAACTCATATTAACAGGTGAAAGATGGAAAAATCCCATGATAATATCAATTTATGTAGAAAAAATATTTCACAAACTTCAGCCATCTTTTCATGATAAATGCTTCAAAAACTTGGAATATAGGGAGATCTAAGTCAACTTGAGTTTTAAAAAATCATCAAAAAGTTCTAGAGTTGTCATTATACTTAATGATAAAGCATAGAAAGCATTTGCTTGAGATTTGTAATGAAGCAAAAATGTATATACTCATCTGCTATTCAAGATAGTACTGGATATTCTAGCCACAGCAATAAGATAAGAAGAGGAAAGTAAAGGCATTCATATCAGAAGGAAGAAATAAAACTATCTTTTATTTGCATCTGATATGATTCAATTCAGTTCAGTCATTCAGTCATGTCCCACTCCTTGCAACCCCACGAATCGCAGCATGCCAGGACTCCCTGTCCATCACCAACTCCCGGAGTTCAGTCAGACTCACGTCCATCGAGTCCGTGGTGCCATCCAGCCATCTCATCCTCTGTTGTCCCCTTTTTCTCCTGCCCCCAATCCCTCCCAGCATCAGAGTCTTTTCCAATGAGTCAATACTTCGCATGAGTTGGCCAAAGTACTGGAGTTTCAGCTTTAGCATCAGTCCTTCCAGAGAAATCCCAGGGCTGATCTCCTTCAGAATGGACTGGTTGGATCTCCTTGCAGTCCAAGGGACTCTCAAGAGTCTTCTTCAATACCACACTTCAAAAACATCAATTCTTCAGTGCTCAGCTTTCTTCATGGTCCAACTCTCACATCAATACATGACCACTAGAAAAACCATAGCCTTGACTAGACGGACCTTTGTTGGCAAAGTAATGTCTCTGCTTTTGAATATGCTATCTAGGTTGGTCATAATTGCTCTTCCAAGGAGTAAGCATCTTTTAATTTCATGGCTGCAGTCAGCATCTACAGTGATTTTAGAGCCCCAAAAGATAGTCTGACACTGTTTCCACTGTTTCTCCATCTATTTCCCATGAACTGATGGGATCTTCGTTTTCTGAATGAGATTTCAGCCAACTTCTTCACTCTCCTCTTTCACTATCACCAAGAGGCATTTTAGTTCCTCTTCACTTTCTGCCAAAAGGGTTGTGTCATCTGCATATCTGAGGTTCTTTATATTTCTCCCTGCAATCTTGATTCCAGCTTGTGCTTCTTCCAGCCCAGCATTTCTCATGATGTACTCTGCATATAAGTTAAATAAGCAGGGTGACAGTATACAGCCTTGACGTACTCCTTTTCCTATTTGGAACCAGTCTGTTGTTCCATGTCCAGNATCTGAGGTTCTTTATATTTCTCCCTGCAATCTTGATTCCAGCTTGTGCTTCTTCCAGCCCAGCATTTCTCATGATGTACTCTGCATATAAGTTAAATAAGCAGGGTGACAGTATACAGCCTTGACGTACTCCTTTTCCTATTTGGAACCAGTCTGTTGTTCCATGTCCAGTTCTAACTGTTGCTTCCTGACCTGCATATAGGTTTCTCAAGAGGCAGGTCAGGTGGTCTGATATTCCCATCTCTTTCAGAATTTTCCACAGTGTATTGTGATCCACACAGTGAAAGGCTTTGGCATAGTCAATAAAGCAGAAGTTGTTTTTCTGGAACTCTCTTGCTTTTTCAATGATCTAGCAGATGTTGGCAATTTGATCTCTGATTCCTCTGCCTTTTCTAAAACCAGCTTGAACATCTGGAAGTTTATGGTTCACGTATTGCTGAAGCCTGGCTTGGGGAATTTTGAGCATTACTTTACTAGCGTGTGAGATGAGTGCAATTGTGTGGTAGTTTGAGCATTCTTTGGTATTGTGTTTCTTCGGTATTGGAATGAAAACTGACCTTTTCCAGTCCTGTGTCCACTGCTGAGTTTTCCAAATTTGCTGGCATATTGAGTGCAGCACTTTCACAGCATCATCTTTTAGGACTTGAAATAGTTCAACTGGAATTCCATCACCTCCACTACTTTTGTTCGTAATGATGCTCTCTAAGGCCCACTTGACTTCACAGTCTAGAATATCTGGCTCTAGGTGAGTGATCACACCACTGTGATTATCTTGGTCGTGAAGATCTTTTTTGTATAGTTCTTCTGTGTATTCTCACTCTCTCTTCTTAATATCTTCTGCTTCTGTTAGGTCCATACCATTTCTGTCCTTTATCGAGCTCCTCTTTGCATGAAATGTTCCCTTGGTATCTCTAATTTTCTTGAAGAGATCTCTAGTCTCTCCCATTCTGTTGTTTTCCTCTATTTCTTTGCATTGATAGCTGAAGAAGGCTTTCTTATCTCTTCTTGCTATTCTTTGGAACTCTCCATTCAGATCAGTATATCTTTCCTTTTCTCCTTTGCTTTTCACTTCTCTTCTTTTCACAGCTATTTGCAAGTCCTTCCCAGACAGCCATTGTGCTTTTTTGCATTCTTTTCCATGGGGATGGTCTTTATCCCTGTCTCCTGTATGATGTCACAGACCTCCGTCCATAGTTCATCAGGCCTTCTATCTACTGGATCTAGTCCCTTACATCTATTTCTCACTTCCACTGTATAATCATAAGGGATTTGATTTAGGTCATACCGGAATGGTCTAGTGGTTTTCCCTACTTTCTTCAATTTCAACTTAAGTCTGAATTTGGCAATAAGGAGTTCATGATCTGAGCCACAGTCAGCTCCTGGTCTTGTTTTTGTTGACTGTATAGAGCTTCTCTATAATCACCAGTCTAGGTTCGATACAGAATACAGGATGCTTGGGGCTGGTGCACTGGGATGACCCAGAGAGATGATATAGGGATGGAGGTGGGAGGGGGGTTCAGGATTGGGAACTCATGTACACCCGTGGCAGATTCATGTCAATGTATGGCAAAACCAATACAGTATTGTAAAGTTAAAAAAAAAAGTTTAAAAAAAATGCCTAATAAAGAAGAAAACTACAGCTGCCCGAAAGAATTAGGACCACAAAATACACAGTATGTTCTGTCTGCCTTAAAGTCACAGGCTGTGTTTCACATCTGAGTCATTGAATGCAAATCAATATCTTTACGATATGGCTCTATCAGAAACAAATTTTACTACTTGGATCCACTGGCGTAACATACAAGGTTGTTGGGAAATCAACCTTTATACACATACACACATTTAATACAATATTGTAAAGTAATTATCTTTGAATTAAAATAAATAAATTTATATTAAAAATCAATCCTAAAAAAAAATAGTTTTATTGTGCTTTCTGTGGCTTGCACTGAAGAACTGGGGTCCAGAATAACATTTAATAAGCTTCTTCCTGACCCCTGATGGTTCAGAGTTAAAGAATTCACTTGCAATCAGGAGACACAATAGACTCAGTTTTAATCCCTTGGACAGTAAGATATCATGGAAAATAAAATGGCAATCCAATCCAGTAGTCTTGCCTGAAAAACCCCATTGACAGAGGAGCCTGGCAGGCTAGAGTCCAAAAGGGCCGCAAAGAGTAGGTCACAACTGAGCAACTAAGGACACAGCCTGACTCCTAAGTGTTTTATAATCAAGGTTAACTATCTTAAAAGTCAGTTCAGTTAGTCACTCAAAGTGAAAGTGAAAGTGAAGTCGCGCAGTCGTGTCCGACTCTTTCTGACCCCATGGACTGTAGCCTATCAGGCTCCTCTGTCTACGGGACTTTCCAGGCAAGAGTGCTGGAGTGGATTGCTATTTCCTTCTCCAGGGTATCTTCCCAACACTCAGTCCTGTCTAATTCTTTGTGACCCTATGAACTGCAGCACACCAGGCTTCCTTGTCTATCACCAACTCCCAGAGCTTATTCAAGCTCATGTCCATTGAGTTGGTGATGCCATCCAACCATCTCATCCTCTGCCATCCCCTTCTCCTCCTGCCCCCAATCCCTCCCAGCATCAGAGTCTTTTCCAATGAGTAAACTCTTCACATGAGGTGGCCAAAGTATTGGAGTTTCAGCCTCAACATCAATCCTTCCAATGAATATTCAGGACTGATTTCCTTTAGGATAGACTGGTTGGATCTCCTTGCAGTCTAAGGGACTCTCAAGAGTCTTCTCCAACACCACAGTTCAAAAGCATCCATTCTTAGGCCCTCAGCTTTCTTATACTTCAACTTTCATATCCATACATAACTACTGGCAAAACCATAGCTTTGACTAGATGGGCCATTGTTGGTAAAGTAATGTCTCTGCTTTTTAATATGCTATCTAGGTTGATCATAGCTTTTCTTCCAAGGAGAAAATGTCTTACAATTTCATGGCTGCAGTCGCCATCT
>SJYX01017495.1:594893-625541 GCA_006410675.1 Oreotragus oreotragus | reverse complement strand
CCCAAGCATCCAGTACCATGCACCGAACCTGGACTGGTGATTTGTTTCATATATGATATTATACATGTTTCAATGCCATGTAGTAGAAACTTAAAAACCAAAATTAAATCTATACCACTTACAATCATTCTGCTGCTGCTAAGTCGCTTCAGTCATGTCCGACTCTGTGCGACCCCATAGATGGCAGCCCACCAGGCTCCTCCATCCCTGGGATTCTCCAGACAACAACACTGGAGTGGGTTGCCATTTCCTTCTCCAATGCATGAAAGTAAAAAGTGAAAGTGAAGTCTCTCAGTTGTGTCCGACTCTTAGCAACCCCATGGACTGCAGCCTACCAGGCTCCTCCATCCAAGGGATTTTCCAGTCAGGAGTACTGGAGTGGGGTGCCATTGCCTTCTCCATACAATCATTCTAGAAAATGAAATAGCTATAAACCTATAAAATCAGTACAAAATTTGTATGCACTGCAAAATTTTGGAAGATATCAATGAAGACCTAATAAATGGAGAGACATAGTATGTTCATATATTAGAAAATTCAACAAAATAAGATGACAACTCTTTTAAAATTGTTCTTTTAAGCTTAATACATTCCAATATTTGACCAATTCATACCAAGGCTTTTTGTAGACATACATAAAATTATTCTACAGTATAGAATGGCAAAGGAAAAATTAGCTAAAACATTCTTTTAAGAGAATGAAGTAGGAGGAATGACTGTACCTCATATCAAAGCTTTTTATACAGTAACAGTAATCAAGATTGTATAATATTGTCAGAGAGACAGATTAATGGGACAAAATACACAATTGAGGAATAGACATACATAAATATTCCCAACTAACTTTTAACAAAATTGCAAAAGTAATTAAATGGAGGACAGATTGCTGTGATGATTGATATTATATGTTAAGCTGGCTAGGCTATGGTGCCCAGTTGTTAGGTCAAAGACAAACTTCCACTAATGAGGAACTATCAGAAAGATAAATTAATAACAAGCAATCTCATTTACAGTTGCATCAAAAAGGATAAAATACCTAGGAGTAATTTTTAACTAAAGAGGTGATACACCTATTCACTGAAAGGTATAAAGCACTTGAAAGAAAATTAAAGAGGATAAGAATAAATGCAAAGATATTTTGTGCTTGTGAGTTGGAAAAATTAGCATTGTTATAAAGTGTCCATACTAACGAAGCAATATACAAATTTAACGAAACTCTATCAAATTCTGATGGCATTTTTCACAGAATTAGAATAAGCAATCTAAAATTTGTATGGAACCATGTAAGACCCAACTAGCCAAAGCAGTTTTGAGAGAGAATAACAAAGCTAAGGCATCATGCTCCCTGATTTCAAAATGTATTACAAAGCTATCGTACTTGAAATAGTATGGTATTGGCGTAAAAACAGATAGTAGATCAATCAACAGAATCAGAGCCCACAAATAAACCCATAGCTATAAGTTTAATTGATTTATGATAATGGAACCTAGCATATACAATGGGAAAAAGGATAATTTCAATAAATCTTTTTGGGAAAACTGGACAGTCACATATGAGAGAATGAAACTGGGCAGTTCCCTTAAACCATATACAAGAAACCAACTCAAAAAGGGTTAAAGACTTGAATGGAAGCCTTGAAACTATAACACTCCTAGAAGAAAACATAGAGGTAAATTCCTAGAGATAGGTGTTGATAATGATTTTTTTGAATCTGACACCAAAAGGAAATGCAACAAAATAAACAAGTGGGACTTTATTAAAGAAAAAGTTTCTGCATAGTGCATGAAGCCATCAACAAAATGAAAAGGCAATGTATGGAATGGGAGAAAATATTAATATGTCACATGCCTGCTAAGGAGCTAATATAAAAAAAATATGTATATGAAATCCCATCCACTTCAAGGGCAATGAAACCAAACAGTCTAATTAAAAAATGGGCAGAGAGTCAGAGTAGACATTTTCCCAAAGAAGACGTACAAGTGGCTAATAAGTACATTAAAATGTGCTTGACATCACTAATAATCAGAGAAATGAAAATCAAACTTCAGTGAGATATCACCTGTTATAATGACTTTTATGAAAAAGGCAGGTGGTCACAAAGAATTGGACATGACTTAACGACTGAACAACCACAACAATAAGAGCTGGGAAAGGCATGGAGTAAAGGGAACTTTGTGCACTATTTTGGAGGACATAAATTGGTATAGCTGCTACACTGGAAAACAGTATGGTGGTTCCTCAAAAATGTAAAAATAAAGCTAGTATGTGATCTAGCAATTCCATTTCTAAATATATATCCAAAGGAAATATGTTATGTTAAAAAGAAACCTGCATTGCAATGCTCATTGCAGAATTATTTACAGTAGCCAAGATATGGAAACAACCTACGTGTCCACTAATAGATGAATAGATAAAGAAAATCTGGTATATAGATATACTGTGTTGGGCTTCACTCTATCATACTTTGCAACTACTGTGTTTCTTTGCAAATCAGAGGTTTGTGGGACCTTGTTTCAAGCAAGTCTGTCAATACTATTTTTCCAATAATATTTGCTTACTTCATGTCTCTGAGTTACATTTTCATAACTTTCATAGTATTTCAAAATTTTTATTATTTTTATATTTATTATGGTGACATATGGTCAATGATCTTTGACATTACTGTTGTAATTGCTTGGAGGGTGCCACAATCACACCTGTATAAGATGATAAACTAAGTGCTGTGTGTGTTCTGACTGCTGTACCAACCTGCCATTTCCCCATTTTTGTTTTCCCCCTCAGGCCTTCCTATTCCCTGAAACACGACAGTTTGAAGTTAGGTCAGTTAGTAATCCTGTAACAACATTCAAGTGTTTAAGTGAATGGAGAATTCTCAGGTCTCTCACTTTAAAAGATAGAAAAAATTAAATTTAGTGAGGATGGCATGTCAAAAACTGAGGTAGGTTGAAAGTCAGGTCTTTTGTGCCAAACGGTTAACCAAATTTTGAATACAATTGAAAAGTTCTTGAAGGAAATTAAAAGTGATTCTCCAGTGAACACATAAACACATAATGTAAAAGTACAAGGTGAACCAGCAAGTGCTCATATAGAAATGTGCCACAAGTTATCCAGGAGATCTAACTAAGATAATTAAACACTACACTAAACAACAGATTATCAGCATAGATGAACAGTTTTATACTGGAAAAAGATGCCATCTAGGACTTTCATAACTGGAGAGGAGAAATCAAATCCTAGCTTCAAAGCTTCAAATGACAGACTGACTGACTGACACTCTTGTTAGGGCTAATACAGCTGGTGACCTTAAACTGAAGCCAGTTCCATTTATCATTCCAGAACTCCTAGGGCCTTTAAGAATTACACTAAATCTACTCTGACTGTGTCTTATACTAAATGGAACAACAAAGCCTGGATGAAAGCACATCTGTCTTCACCTTGGTTTTCTGTGTATTTCAAGCCCACTGTGAGACCTAGTGCCCAGACAAAAGATCTCTTCAAAATATTATTGCTAACTGACGGTGTACCTGGTTACCCAATAACTCATATGAAGATGTACAATGAGATTAATGTTGTTTTCATGCCTGCCAACACAACATTGAACAGATAATTGGATTAAAGATTTACTGAGCATGGCCCCGCTCATCTAAACAAGACCCAGTTTCCCCCACAGTCAGTCTCTCCCATCAGGAAGCTTCCATAAGCCTTTTATCCTTATCATTCAGAAGAGGACAGAATTAAAACTACAATCATAGAAAACTAATCAAATTGATCATATGGACCACAGCCTTGTCTAACTCAATGACACTATGAGCCATGGCGTGTTCGGCCACCCAAGACAAATGGGTCATGGTGGAGAGTTCTGACAAAATGTGGTCCAATGGAGAAGGGAATGGCAAACCATTTCAGTATTCTTGCCTTGAGAACCCCATGAATAGTATGAAAAGGCANTATGAGCCATGGCGTGTTCGGCCACCCAAGACAAATGGGTCATGGTGGAGAATTCTGACAAAATGTGGTCCAATGGAGAAGGGAATGGCAAACCATTTCAGTATTCTTGCCTTGAGAACCCCATGAATAGTATGAAAAGGCAAAAAGATATACTACTAAAAGATGAACTCCCCAGGTTGGTAGGTGCTCAATATGCTACTGGAGAGGAGTGGAGATATAACTCCAGACAGAATGAAGAGATGGAACCAAAGTGAAACAGCACCCAGTTGTGGAAGTGATTAATGATGGAAGTAAAGTCCGATGTTGTAAAGAGCTATACTGCATAGGAACCTGGAATGTTAGGTACATGAATCAAGGAAAATTAGAAGTGATCAAGCAGGAGATGGCAAGAGTGAACATCAATATTTTAGGAATCAGTGAACTAAAATGGACCAGAAAGGGCAAATTTAATTCAGATGACCATGATATCTACTACTGTGGGCAAGAATCCATAGAAATGGAGTAGCCCTCATAGTCAACAAAAGAGTCTGAAATGCAATACTAGGGTGCAGTCTCAAAAATGACAGAATGATCTCTGTTTGCATCCAAGGCAAGCCATTTAATGTCACAGTAATTCAAGCATATGCCCCAACTACTAATGAATGCTGAAGAAGCTGAAGTTGAATGGTTCTATGAAGACCTAAAAGACCTTCTAACTAACACCCAAAAAAGATGTCCTTTTCACCCTACAGGATTGGAATGCAAAAGTAGAAAGTCAAGAAACACCTGGAAAAACAGGCAAGTTTGGCCTTGAGGTACAAAACAAAGCAGGTCAAAGGCTAACAGAGCTTTGCCAAGAGAACCCACTGGTCATAGCAAACACCCTCTTCCAACAACACAAGAGAAGACTCTACACATGGACATCTACAAATGATCAATACAGAAATCAGATTGATTATATTCTTTACAGCCAAAGATATACCTACTTGAATGCAGAGTTCCAATACATAGCAAGGAGAGATAAGAAAGCATTCCTCAATGATCACTGCAAAGAAATAGAGGAAAACAATAGAATGGGAAAGTCTAGAAATCTCATTAAGAAATTTAAAGATACCAAGGGAACATGTCATGCAAAGGTGGGCACAAAAAAGGACAGATGTGGTAATGGTATGGACCTAACAGAAGCAGAAGATATTAAGAAGAGGTGGCAAGAATATACAGAAGAACTGTAAAAAAAAAAAAAAAAAAGACCTTCATGACCCAGATAATCACTATGGTGTGATCATCACTTAGAACCAACATCCTGGAATGCGAAGTCAAGTGGGCATTAGGAAGCATCACTATGAACAAAACTAGTGGAGGTGATGTAATTCCAGTTGAGCTATTTCAAATCCTTAAAGATTATGCTGTGAAAGTGCTGCATTCAATATGCCAGCAATAATGGAAACTTCAGCAGTGGCCACAGGACTGGAGAATGTCAGTTTTCATTCCAATCGCAAAGAAAGGCAATGTCAAAGAATGTGCAAGCTACCACACAATTGCACTCATCTTAAATGCTAGTAAAGTAATGCTCAAAATTCTCCAAGCCAGGGTTCAGCAGTACGTGAACTGTGGACTTCCATATGTTCAAGCTGGATTTGTAAAAGGCAGAGGAACCAGAGATCAAATTGCCAATATCCTTTGGATCATGGAAAAAGCAAGAGAGTTATAGAAAAACATCTATTTCTGCTTTATTGACTATGCTAAAGCCTTTGCCTGTGTGGACCACAACAAACTGTGGAAATTCTTAAAGAGATGGGACTATCAGACCACCTGACCTGCCTTTTAAGAAGTCTGTATGTAGGTCAGGAAGCAAAAATAAGAACTGAATGTGGAACCAACAGAGTGGTTCCAAATAGGGAAAGGAGTCTGTCACGGCTGTATATTGTCACCCTGCTTATTTAACTTCTATGCAGAATACATCAAGAGAAACCCTTGGCAGCATGAAGGACATGGTGGAATCAAGATTGTCAGGAGACATCAATAATCTCAGATATACAGATGATACCAACCTTATGGCAGAAAGTGAAGAAGAACTAAAGAGTCTCTTGATGAAAAAGGAGAGTGAAAAAGTTGGCTTAAAACTCAACGTTCAGAAAACTAAGATCATGGTGTCTGGTCCCATCATTTCATGGCAAATAGATGGGAAAACAGTGGAAATAGTGAAAAACTTTATTTTGGGACGCTCCAAAAATCAGTGCAGATGGTGACTGCAGCTATGAAATTAAAAAACATTTGCTCCTTGGAAGAAAAGTTTTGATCAACCTAGACTGCATATTCAAAAGCAGAGACATTACTTTGCCAACAAAGGTCCATCTAGTCAAAGCTATGATTTTTCCAGTAGTCATGTTTGGATGTGAGAGTTGGACTATAAAGAAAGTTGAGCACTGAAGAATTCATGCTTTTAAACTGTGATGTTTGAGAAGACTTTGAGAGTCCCTTGCACTGCAGGAGATCCAACCAGTCCATCTTAAAGAAAATCTTTCCTGAATATTCATTGGAAGGACTGATGCTGAAGCTGAAACTCCCAACTCTTTGTCCACTTGATGCGAAGAACTGACTCATTTGAAAAGACCCTGATGCTGGGAAAGATTGAAGGCAGGAAAAGGGGACTACAGAGGCTGAAATAGTTGGATGGCATCACCGACTCAATGACAGGAGGCTGAGTAAACTCTCGGAGTTTGCGATGGACAGAGAGGCCTGGCATGCTGCAGTTGCATGGGGTCATAAAGAGTCAGACACAACTCAGTAACTGAACTGATCTGAACTGAACTATACAGTCAGTTCAAAAACAAGACAGGGAGCTGACTGTGGCTCAGATTATGAACTCCTTATTGCAAAACTTAGACTTAAATTGAAGAAAGTCAGGAAAACCAGTAAGCCATTCAGGTATGACCTCAATCAAATCTCTTAAGATTACACAGTGGAAGTGACAAACAGTTTCAGGGAATTAGATCTGATAGTGAAAGTGCCTGAATAAGTATGGACAGAGGTTCGTGATATTTTATAGCGGCAAAATCAATGCCATCTCCAAGAAAAAGAAATGCAAAAAGGCAGAATGGTTGCCTGAGGGGGGCTTACAAATAGCTGTGGTAAGATGAGAGCTAAAGACAAAGGAGAAAAGGAAAGATATACCCATTTGAATGCAGAGTACCAAAGAATAGCACGGAGAGATAAGAAAGCCTTCCTCAGTGGTCAGTGCAGAGAAATAGAGGAAAACAATAAAATGGGAAAGACTAGAGATTTTTTTCAAGAAAATTAGATACAGAAGGAACATTTCATACAAAGATAGGCACAATAAAGGACAGAAATGGTATAGATCTAACAGAAGCAGAAGATATTAAGAAGAGATGACAAAAATACACAGAAGAACTGTACAAAATAATCTTCATGATCCAATAACCACAATGGTGTGATCACTCACCTAGAGCCAGACACCCTGGAATGTGAAGTCATGTGTGCCTTAGGAAGCATCACTACAAACAAAGGTAGTGGAGGTGATGGAATTCCAGCTGAGCTATTTCAAATCCTAAAAGATGATGCTGTGTACATGCTGCACTCAATATACCAAAATATTGGAAAACTCAGCAGTGGCTACAGGACTGGAAAAGGTCAGTTTTCTTTCCGATTCCAATTAAAGGAAATGCCAAAGAACACTCAAACTACTGCACAATTGCACTCATCTCACATGCTAGCAAAGGAATGCTAAATAAAAGATGATGCTGTGTACATGCTGCACTCAATATACCAAAATATTGGAAAACTCAGCAGTGGCTACAGGACTGGAAAAGGTCAGTTTTCTTTCCGATTCCAATTAAAGGAAATGCCAAAGAACACTCAAACTACTGCACAATTGCACTCATCTCACATGCTAGCAAAGGAATGCTAAAATTCTATAAGCCAGGCTTCAACAGTACATGAAGCATGAACTTCTAGAGGTTCAAGCTGGATTTACCAAGGCAGAGGAACCAGAGATCAAATTGCCAACATCTGTTGGATCATAGAAAAAATAAGAGAGTTTCAGAAAAAAATCTACTTCTGTTTTATTGACTGTGCCAAAGCCTTTGACTCTGTAGATGAAAACAAACTGGAAAATTATTAGAGACAGTAGGACCAGACCACCATACCTGCCTCCTGGGGAATTTGTATGCAGGTGAAGAAGCAACAGCATCTCATCTCACATGCTAGTAAAGTAATGCTCAAAATTCTCCAAGCCAGGCTTCAGCAATACATGAACTGTGAACTTCAGATGTTCAAGGTGGTTTTAGAAAAGGCAGAGGAACCAGAGATCAAATTGCCAACATCTGCTGGAAAAGGCAAGAGAGTTCCAGAAAAACATATATTTCTGCTTTATTGACTATACCAAAGCCTTTGACTGTGTGGATCACAATACACTGTGGAAAATTCTGAAAGAGATGGGAATACCAGACCACCTGACCTGCATCTTGAGAAACCTATATGCAGGTCAGGAAGCAACAATTAGAACTGGACATGGAAAAACAGACTGGTTCCAAATAGGAAAAGGAGTATGTCAAGGCTGTATATTGTCACCCTGCTTATTTAACTTCTATGCAGAGTACATCATGAGAAAATGCTGGGCTGGAAGAAGCACAAGCTGGAATCAAGATTGCTGAGAGAAATAACCTCAGATATGCAGATGACACCACCCTTATGGAAGAAAGTGAAGAGGAACTAAAAAGCCTCTTCATAAAAGTGAAAGAAGAGAGTGAAAAAGTTGGCTTAAAGCTCAACATTCAGAAAATGAAGGTCATGGCATCTGGTCCCATCACTTCATGGGAAATAGATGAGGAAACAGTGGAAACAGTGTCAGACTTTAATTTTTTGGGCTGAAAAATCATTGCAGATGGTGACTGCAGCCATGAAATTAAAAGATGCTTACTCCTTGGAAGAAAAGTTATTACCAACCTAAATAGCATATTGAAATACAGAGACATTACTTTGCTGATTAAGGTGCATCTAGTCAAGGCTATGGTTTTTCCTGTAGTCATGTATGGATGTGAGAGTTGGACTGTGAAGAAAGCTGAGTGCTGAAGAATTGATGCTTTTGAACTGTGGTGTTGGAGAAGACTCTTGCGAGTCCCTTGGACTGCAAGGAGATCCAACCAGTCCATTCTAAAGGAGATCAGCCCTGGATGTTCTTTGGAAGGAATGATGCTAAAGCTGAAACTCCAGTAGTTTGGCCACCTCATGCAAAGAGTTGACTCATTGGAAAAGACTCTGATGCTGAAAGGGATTGGAGGCAGGAGAAGAAGGAGATGACCAAGGATAAGATGGCTGATGACATCACTGACTCGATGGACTTGAGTCTGACTGAACTCCGGGAGTTGGTGATGGACAGGGAGACCTGGCGTGCTGCGATTCATGGGGTGGCAAAGAGTTGGACACGACTGGGTGACTGAACTGAACTGAACTGACCTGAAGAAGCAACAGTCAGAAGTGGACATGGAACAACAAACTGGTTTGAAATTGGGAAAGGAGTATGTCAAGCCTGTATATTGCCACCCTGCTTATTTAACTTATATACAGAGTACATCATGCAAAATACCTGAGGTGGATGAAATACAAGCTGGATCAAGATTCACTGGAGAAATATCAATAACCTCAGATACACAGATGACACCACCCTCATGGCAGAAAGTGAAGTAGAACTGAAGAGCCTCCTGATGAAATTCAAAGAGTACAGTGAAAAAGCTGGCTTAAAACTCAACATTCAAAAAACAAAGATCATGTCATCTTTTCTCGTCATTTAAGGGCAAATACATGGAGAAACGATGGAAACAGTGACAAAGTTTATTTTCTTGGTCTCCAAAATCACTGCAGATGGTGACTGCAGCCATGAAATTAAAAGATGCTTGCTTCTTGGAAGAAAAGCTATGAGAACCCTAAAGAGCATATTAAAAAGTAGAAACATTACTTTGCCAACAAATTTCCGTCTAGTCAAAGCTGTGGTTTTTCCAATAGTCATGTTTGGGTGTGAGAGTTGCGCTATAAGGAAAGTTGAGCACTGAAGAATTGATGCTTTTTAACTTTGGTTTGGTGAAGACTCTTGAGAGTCCCTTGAACTGCAAGGAGATCCAACCAGTCTATCCTACAGGAAATCAGTCCTGAATATTCATTGGAAGGACTGATGCTGAAGCTGAAACTCCAGTACTTTGGCCATCTGATGCGAAGAACTGACTCATTTGAAAATACCCTGATGCTGGGAAAGATTGAAGGAAGGAGCAGAAGGGGATGACAGCAGATGAGATGGTTGGGTGGCATCACCAACTCAATGGACATGAGTTTAAGCAACTATCGGGCACTGGTGGTAGATATGGACGCCTGGTGTGCTGTAGTCCATGGGGTCACAAAAGTCGGACATGACTGATTGCCTGAACTGAACTGAACACAACATTCATTGTTCAGTCCATGGAGCAAGGAGTGATTTTGTCTTTTAAGTATTATTATTTAAAAAATGAATGTCATATAAAGTCTAGCTTCCATAGATTGTGATTACTCTGATGGACCTGGGTAAAATCAATTGAAAACCTTCTGAAAAGAATTCAGCATTCTTGATGCCTTTAAGAATATTCCTGCTTCATAGGAAGAAGTGAAAATACAAAAATTAACAGAAGTTCAGAAGAAGTTTATTCCAGCTCTCATAAATGACTTTGAGGGGTTTAGGACTTTAGTTGGGAAGTAACTGCAACTTTGGTGGAAATATCAGACAACTAGAATTAAAAGTGGAACACTCTAGAATATTTAGGAGCTTAGGAGGAGAGAGCAACAAACACTGAGGCTGGAGCCATGGATATGTTCCTATCAGTACCATTCACAAGAACTAAGACATGGAAATAGCTTAAATGTGCATCAACTGATAAATGGATAAAGAAGATGTGGTACCTTTGTACAATGGAATATTACTCAAGCATAAAAAATAATCATGTATCATTAAGATGGCAGAGTAGGATGTGCACTCCTCTTCTCTGGTGAGGACACCAAAATTGCAGATAGATATTGAGTAGCCATCAGCAGGAGGATGTTGGAACCTACCAAAAAAGGAACCCTACATTGAAAGACAAAGGAGAGGTCACAACAAGACGGTAGGATGGACACAGTCATGATGAAATCAAGTAAAACAAGAGTTTGCACAAGCCTCTTATCCTCAATCATCAGAGGGCAGAGAGAAGAACCATGAACTGCAATCCCACAGCCTCCAAAATGAAAACCACAATCACAGAAAGCTAACCATAGTGATGATATGGATCACATTCTTGGGTAACTCAGTGTAGCTGTGAGGCATGCTGTGTAGGGTCAGGGTCAGCCTTGCCGTGCAGCCAAGACAGAAGGGTCACTGCAGAGTTCTGACAAAACATGGTGCAATGGAGAATGGAATGGCAAATTGCTTCAGTATTCTTGCCTTAAGAATCTAATGAACAGTATAAAAAGACAGAAAGATATGGCACTGGAAGATGAGCCCCCAAGTCAGTCAGTGTACAATATGCTACTGGGGAAGAGAAAAGAAATGGATCCAGAAAAAATGAAGATTCTTGGCCAAAGCAGAAATGGTACTCAGTTCTGGAAATGCCTGGTGGTAAAAGTAAACTCTGGTGCTATAAAGAATAATATTGCATAAGAATCTGGAAGGTTAAGTCCATGAATCAAGGTAAATTAGATGTGGTCAAGGAGGAGAAGGCATGAGTGAACATTAACATTTTAGGAAATCAGTGAACTAAAATGGATGGGAATGAGCAAATTCAGTTCAGATGATCATTAAATCTACCACTGTGAGCAAGAATTCCTTAAAGAAATGGAATAGCCTTCAGAGTCAACAAAACAGTCCAGTGTACAGTAATTGAGTGCAGTCTCAAAAACAACAGAGTAACCTCAGTTTGTTTCTAAGGCAAGCCATTCAGCATCACAGTAATTCAAGTCTATAACCCAACCACTAATGCTGAAGAAGCTGAAATCGAAAGATTTTATGAAGACCTATAAGATCTAGAAAACACCAAAAAATAACTCATATCCTTTTCATCACATGTTATTTGAATGTTATTAAAAGTAGGAAGTCAAGAGATACGTGTAGTAACAGACAAATTTAGCCTTGGAGTACAAAATGAAACAGGACAAAGGCTAACAAGAATTTTGCCAAGAGAACACATTGGTCATAGCAAACACTGTTTTCTAAAATCACAAGAGACGACTCTACACATGGACATCACTAGGGGTCAATACTGAAATCAGATTGATTTTATTTGCAGCTGAAGATTGAGAAGCTTTATACAGTCAGCACAACAAGACTAGGAGCTGACTGTGGCTCAGATCATGAGCTCTTTATAGCAAAACTCAGGCTCAAATTGAAGAAAGTAGGGAAAACCACTAGTCCATTCAGGTATGACCTAAGTTAGATCCTTTATGATTAGACAATGGAGGTGATGACAGAGTGCCTGGAGAACGATGAACAGAGGTTTGTAACATTGTAAAGGAGGTGGTGACTAAAACCATCCCCAAGAAAAAGAAATGCAGGAATGCAAAGTGGTTGTCTGAAGAGGCCTTACAAATAGCTAAGGAAAAAAAGAGAAGCAAAAGGCAAGGGAGAAAACAAAAGTTATACCCAACTCAATGTAGAGTTCTAGAGAATATAAGGAGACATAAGAAAGCCTTATGTGAGCAATGCGAACAAATAGATGAGAAGAATAGAATGGGAAAGACTAGAGATCTTTTCAAGAAATTTGGAGATATCAAGGGAAAGATGCAAAGATGAGCACAATAAACAACAGAAACAGCAAGGATCTAACAGAAGTGGAAGCGATTAAGAAAAGGTGGCAAGAATATATAGAACTGTGCAAAAAGGATTTTAATGACCCAGATAACCAGAATGGTGTGATCACTCACCTACAGCCAGACATCCTGGAGTGTGAAGTCAAGTGGGCTGTCGGAAGCATTACTGTGAACAAAGCTAGTGGAGGTGATGGAATTCCTGATAAACTATTTCAAATCCTAAAAGATGATGTTAAAGTGTTGCACCCACTATGCCAGCAAGTTTGGAAAACTCAGAAGTGGCCACAGGATAGGAAATGTTCTGTTTTCATTCAAATCCCAAAGAAGGCAATACTGATGTATGTGCAAAGTGCCATTCAATTGTGCTCATTTCACAAACTAGCACCATCCTTTAAACTAGGCTTCAACACTATGTGTACCGAGAACTTTCATATATACAAGCTGGATTTAGAAAAGGCAGAAGAACCAGAGATCAAATTTCCAACATCTGTTGGATTACAGAAAAAGCAAGGGAATACCAGGAAAAAAATCTACTTTTGCTTCATCAACTACATGAAAGCCTTTGACTGTGTGCATCACAAGAAAATGTGGAAATTTTTTGAAGAGACAGCAATACCAGACTACCTTACCTGTTTCCTCAGAAATCTGTATGCAGGACAAACAGCAACAGTTGGAACTGCACATGAAACAATGTACTTTTTCAAAATCAGAAAGGAGTACTGTAAGGGCTTCCCTGATAGCTCAACTGGTAAAGAATCCTCCTGCAATGAAGGAGACCCTGGTTCGATTCCTGAGTTTGGAATATTCTCTGGAGAAGGGATAGGCTACCCACTCCAGTATTCTTGAGTTTCCCTGGTGGCTCAAACTGTAAAGGATCCACCTGCAATGCAGGAGATCTGGTTTTCATCCCTGGGTTGGGAAGACACTGGAGGAAAGCATGGCAACCCATTCCAGTATTCTTGTCTGGAGAATTCCCGTGGATGGAGTTGCCTGGCGGGCTACAATCCAGGAGGTTGCAAAGAGTTGGACATGACTGAGCAACTAAGCACACAGCACTTCAAGGTTGTATATTTTCACCCTAATTATTTAAATTATATGCAAAGAACATCATGTGAAATGCCTTGCTGTGTGACTCAACTGGGATCAAGATTGCTGGAAGAAATATCAACAACATAGATATGCAGATGATACCACTCTAATGGTAGAAAGCAAGGAGGAACTAAAGAGCCTCTTGATAAAGTTGAAAGAGGATAATGAAAAAGCTGGCTTAAAACTCAGCAGTCAAGAAACTAAGATCATGGCCTCTGGTCACATCACTCTGTGGCAAATTCATGGGGAAAAAGTGGAAACAGTGAAAAATTTTATTTTCTTTGGCTCCAGAATCACTGCAGATGTTGAATGCAGTCAGAAAATTAAAAGACCCTTGCTTGCTTCTTGGAAGGAAAGCTATGACAAACCTAGACAGCACTAGACATCACTTTACCAAAAATATCCCCATAGTTAAAGCT
Source organism: Oreotragus oreotragus (assembly GCA_006410675.1). Taxonomy (NCBI): domain Eukaryota; kingdom Metazoa; phylum Chordata; class Mammalia; order Artiodactyla; family Bovidae; genus Oreotragus; species Oreotragus oreotragus. Next base: position 611,285 of record SJYX01017495.1, on the reverse strand, counting down.
ATGGTTTTTCCAATAATCATGTACAGATGTGACAGTTGGACCGTAAAGAAGGCTGCTGATCGCCATAGAACTGATGCTTTTTAAAAAAAAAAATTATTATTTTTTTACTTTACAATATTGTATTGGTTTTGCCATACATTGACATGAACCCACCATGGGTGTACATGTGTTCCCCATCCTGAACCCCTCTCCCACCTCCCTCCCCATCCCATCCCTCTGGGNAAGAAGGCTGCTGATCGCCATAGAACTGATGCTTTTTAAAAAAAAAAATTATTATTTTTTTACTTTACAATATTGTATTGGTTTTGCCATACATTGACATGAACCCACCATGGGTGTACATGTGTTCCCCATCCTGAACCCCTCTCCCACCTCCCTCCCCATCCCATCCCTCTGGGTCATCCCAGTGGACCAGCCTGGAACACCCTGTCCATCGAACCTGGACTGGCGGTTCGTTTCACGTGTGATAATTTACATGTTTCAATGCCATTCTCCCATATCATCCCACCTCGCCCTCTCTCACAGAGTCCAAAAGACTACTGTATACATCTGTGTCTCTTTTGCTGTTTCACATACAGGGTTATCATTCACTTCAGTTCAGTTCAGTTCAGTCGCTCAGTCGTGTCCGAATCTGCGACCCCATGAATCGCAGCACACCAGGCCTCCCTGTCCATCACCATCTCCCGGAGTTCACTCAGACTCACGTCCATCGAGTCCATGATGCCTAACTCGACGGACATGGGTTTGAGTGGACTCCGGGAGTTGGTGATGGACAGGGAGGCCTGGTGTGCTGCAGTTCATGGAGTAGCAAAGATTCAGACATGACTGAGCGATTGAACTTAACTGAACTACACCAAAAAAATGTAAACTGGTGACTGCTGGTAAATCACAGTTAAGAAAGAAGGTAAGTAAAAATAAATAAAATAATGTCATCCTTAGCAGAATCAGTGTAGATCTGTAAAATTGTACTGGACCTAGATTGGAGCAGTGATCAAGAAAGGAACTGGAGGATTTAATAAAAACTCTACTTACTCATTTCACTCCAGCCGAAGGAAATGCAGTCCAGGGCTTGAGGAGAAGAATGAATGAAGAGTGTGTCCATCTTCACTTCTGTGTTGTTTAGTCTCATGTGAAATCACAGTGTGAACAAATAGAAAAATGAGTCTCTCAGGAATAGAAGGCAGTTTAAATGCTGTGGTTAAAGGAAGTAAAAGAAAGATTCAACTCACAATCTACCGGTTTTGAATAACTTTGAAATTCTGAGTAGTTTCTTGAGTGTGAACAACCTCAGAGGCTGCAGACAAAGGAGATGGCTTAATGGTATATCAATGACCATGGGAACACTAAGGACTTGCTCATGCTCAATCTGTTTGATTTATGGCTTTAAATAGGTATTTCATTGTCTAAGACCTTCTAAAGACTTATATGTATTTAAATGGTCATGAGTGAGTGAAGTCGCTCAGTCGTGTCCGACTCTTTGCGACCCCGTGAACTGAAGCCCACCAGGCTCCTCCGTCCTTGGGATTCTCCAGGCAAGAATACTGGAGTGGGTTGCCATTTCCTTCTCCAGGGGAACTTCCCGACCCAGGGATCGAACCCAGGTCTCCCGCATTGCAGGCAGACGCTTTACCATCTGAGCCACCAGGGAAGTCATACTTATGTTATAATCAATTTGATTAAAAATTGGTTCATATCACTCAGTATTTCTGGATACACAAATAAGTATCTGCAGTTAATGTTTCCTTTGCCATGCTTCCAAAAAATTGCATATATTAGTGATTATCCTGAGAGTACTGACTACATAAGGATAAAAAGAGAGTAATTTTTTTCATTCATATATTCATTTATTTGTAAGTGAAGTAAGTGAAAATGAATTTACATCTACATTAAGAAGCAGCTGTTGGGTAGCAAAGAAACATGCTTGTTTGTTTAAAATATTTTCTTCTAGCCATTGTGGGTTTTCCATTTGTGTATAAAGTCAAGCTGTAACAAACCCCATTCAGTGAATGATTGTGTTTATTAAAGAGAATGATTGTGTTTATTAAAGACTGGTCTTTACAAGGGGCTTCCCTGATGGCTCAGTGGCAAAGAATTTGCCTGCAATGCAGGAGACACAGCAGATGCAGGTGCAGGTGTGATCCTTGGGTGGGAAAGATCCCCTGAGAAGGGAATGGCAAGCCATTCCAGTATTCTTGCCTGGAAAATCCCATGGACAGAGGAGCCTGGTGGGCTGCCATCCATTGGGTAGAAAAGAGTCAGATGGAACTGAAGTGACTTTACAAATTCATATATATTTATGAATATTTCTATAAATTAATTTTGAATAGATACCAATATGTAAATACAGAATGAGATATTTAATAAATGTAAGCCTCCATTCTGTCAGTGCTCAAATAAAATTATTACTTTCTTAAAACAAATATTTTGATACTGGCTTCATCTTAAATAAATACACAACCTAAGGAAACAACTCATGATCTTCTTGAGAAACCTTTCCTATTATCTACCATTTTTTCTCACAACAATTACATATCAAAACTCAGTGCACAATTATATACCTGGATTCTTAGGAACAGGGAAAAACTTACACGGATGCACACACCTAGCATGCTGCTCTTGACCTCCTGCATACCACTCCTCACTAAAAGGAACCAGAAATTCTTGGGAAAATAAGCATTTCAAAAGCTGGCACAAAGAAGGTTCAAGAGGAGACTCATATCAACCAAAAAATAAGGAAATGCTGAAAGAATGAAGGCAACATGTAAAATTGACACCCAAAACCAGCTTGATCATTTATCCTAAAATTTGAACATCCAAATATATAATAATAACATTATGCTTGATGAATAAAATAAGAATCTGAGCCCATATTGATCTAAAAAGATTGACAGTTTCCTAAGAACTAGAATATTAATGGCATGTGACATTACCTCCCCATAAAATACTTTTTTAATTTATAAAGGGAAAAGAGCAACTTCAGAGCAAAGGCACTGTGCAGATATCATTGTAATCAAATCATCAATGTGATTTCAGAAAGTAATGGTACAGATGGAAATCATATTGTGAAAAGGACATGGTATCACTCATATCCTGTGACGTTCCTGCCAAAGGTGCATAACCTGAATCTAATCATGAGAACACATCTGAGAAACCCAAAAAGAGTGACATTGAATAGCTGGCCTCTAATCTTTAAAGTGTCAAGGTCAGAAAGGTCAAAAAGATGAAAGGACATGAAGGATCTATCCAAACCAAAGGAATCGCTAGTCCATATTCTCATAATACTGAGGCTGTGAGGAAAACTCTATTCCTTTTTCAGAAAGAAAACAGCAATAATAAATAAAACAAACAACCACAACATTCAGAGAGGTGTCAGACTTCTCAGGAGCAACACGGTGTGCTAAAAACCATGGAATAAATCCCTATGTTTGAACGAGAAGAATGTAAATAATCTACAGTTGCCTGTCCAGCCACAGAATGAATCCAATATCACTACTGAGTACAATTTTTCAGCTGTGCAACAAGGAGAATATGTACACATGGTTTTTCTAGAGTAGTTTATTGTAAACACAGTAGAGCAAAAATGAAGATATCATTTTGTGAATATGCTCAGTTGTGTCTGACTCTTTGCAGCCCCATGGGCTGTAGCACACCAGGCTCCTCTGTCAGTGGGAGGAAGTATTCCAGGCAAAAATACTAGATTTATGCCATATCCTATTTCAGGGGATCTTTCCCACCCAGGGATCAAACTTGTGTCTTCTGTGTCTCGTGCATTGGCAGGCAGGTTCTTTAACTCTGAGCCACCTGGAAAGGCCATATAATATGTTGCCAATATTTCACATCAGTCAAAGGTATTAATGAAAAAGAGGGAAAGTGTGAACCCCAAGAAACAATTGAAAAAATATGGGGAATGCAGTGAAGGGAAGTTCAAAGGTAACAGCTAAGTACAGGGCTCTAGGGTAATAATCGATCTGGAGCCAGGGTAAGTTGGATCACAAATGTTCATTATTAAATTTTCTAGGTTGGATCACAAAGGATCATTGTCAAATTTTCAAGAACTTGGGAAGAGTCAGATTTTAAAACATTGATAGCTTAAAATTGGCTCTGAGCAAACACTATGAAAGAGGATTTCCGTCTTACCCCACTGCTGGCAAACCCTGCCAGTTGCTAAATGTTTGCCAGCACCTCTCTGAGTAATGTTTTGTTTAAGATAAGTATAAATATGTCTCTGTAAGACAAATTAATTTTTGTACAATCCACATCTTTCAACAAGAGATTAGCCCATAGCAAAATGGTGAAGTTGGGTCTGTATTTGAATCTCCTCCTTTCCTTTACGTCTGCCCAATCAGAGGCAAAACTAGTATTTGTAGATGTCATTGACCTTCAATTAATTTTTAAATACAAATAATACCAATGAACTTCTGTTGATTAAATTTTCTCTTGCATGAGTGTATCCTAAGTCACTTTAGTTGAGGCCGACTTTTTGCCACACTATGGACTGTAACCCACCAGGCTCCTCTCTCCATGGGATTCTCCAGCAAGAGTACTAGAGTGGGTTTGGCATTTCCTTCTCCAGGGGATCTTTCTGACCCAGGGATCGAACCTGCATCTTTTACGGTTCCTGTGTTGGCAGGCGGGTTCTTTACCAGTAGTGCCACCTGGAAAGCTCAAATTTTCTCTTGCTGCTGCTGCTGCTGCTGCTGCTTCTGCTGCTAAGTTCCTTCAGTCGTGTTTGACTCTGTGCGACCCCACAGACGGCAGCCCATTGGGCTCCGCCATCCCTGGGATTCTCCAGGCAAGAACACTGGAGTGGGTTGCCATTTCCTTCTCCAATGCATGAAAGTGAAAAGTGAAAGTGAAGTCTCTCAGTCGTGTCTGACTCAGTGACCCCATGGACTGCAGCCTACCAGGCTCCTCCATCCATGGGAGTTTCCAGGCAAGAGTACTGGAGTGGGATGCCATTGCCTTCTCTGCAAATTTTCTCTTAGCCTCCCCTAAAGTCCTATAGCTAGCAACATCCCAATCTGATTTTAACTTTCAATGCTTTTCCTTGAATGCTGTTGCATCAGTGAACTTGATGATTTTACACACCCAGTTTTAATCTTCCTAACTGCTTTTGAAAATGAACATGGTTAGCCTCCATGTATTTGTGTTTTTTACAGGTTTTTTCCTGTAATTGATGCTGTATCATATGTCCCAGGAATCCCAGTCCTAGGTACACATGTATACATGTGTCCATAACATCACCAACTCAATAGGCATGGATTTGAGCAAACTCCAGGGGATCGTGAAGGACAGAGGAGCCTGGTGTGCTGCAGTCCATGGGTTCACAAAGACTTGGATGTGACTTACCAACAGAAAAACAAAAACAAGAAATACAACATGTACAACTCTGTTCATGGTTGCAGTCTTCCTAAGAGTCAAACTTTGGAAAGAACAAAGTGCCATCAACAGTAGAAGGGGCGAATAAATTGTCATATATCCATACAGTGGAATATAACGTCCCCAGTCACTCAGTCATTTGTGACCGCATGGACTGCAGCGTACCAGGCTCCTCTGTCCATGGAATTTTCCAGGCAAGTATACTGGAGTGGGTTTCTCCAATGCATGAAAGTGAAAAGTGAAAGTGAAGTCTCTCAGTCGTGTCTGACTCAGTGACCCCATGTACTGCAGCCTACCAGGCTCCTCCATCCATGGGAGTTTCCAGGCAAAATACTGGAGTGAAATGCCATTGCCTTCTCCGAAGAATACTGGAGTTGGTAGCATATCCCTTCACCAGTGGATCTTTGCAACACAGGAGTTGAACGAGGGTCTCCTGCATTTCAGGGAGATTCTTTACCAACTGAGCTATCAGGGACGCCCATTCTAATGGAAATCTATCCTGAATATTCATTGGAAGAACTGATGCTGAAGCTCTAATGCTTTGGCCACTTGATGTGAAGAGCTGGCTCTTTGGGAAAGATACAATTCTGAGATAGATTGAAGGCAAGAGGAGAAGGCAGCAGAGGAAACAGAGGTTGAGATGATTTGATGGCATCAATGACTCAGTGGATATGAGTTTTAGCAAACTCTGAAAGATAGTGAAGGACAGGGAAGCCTGATGTGCTGCAGTTCATGGGATCAGATAATCAGACATCACTTAGCCACTGAACAACAACAACATAAAAAGAATGAAATAATACCATTTGCATCAACAACGATGGACCTAGAGATTATCATACTGTGTGAAATAAGTCAGAGGGAGAAATATAGGTATCACATTATATCACTCAAGAGTGGAATATAATTTTCAAAATGATGAATATAATTTTCAAATGAACTTATTTATAAAACACAAGCTGGCTTACAGATATCAAAAACAAACTTATTTTTACCAAAGGGGAAATGTATGGACAAGGGATAAATCGGGAGCTTGGAATTAACACACACACATATTATAAAATATAACCAACAAGGACCTATCGTAGTGCATGGGGAAATTTACTTAGTATTTGGTGGTAAGCTATATGAGAAGAGAATCTGAGAAAGAGTGAATATATGTATATTTATAACTGAATCACTTTGCTGTACACCTGAAACTAACACAACATAGTAAAGCAGCTATACACTAGTAAAAACAAACAAACAAACAAACAAGTATGTTTGAATTGCTACAATATCATGATAAAAGTATAAGGAATGAGAAGTTGCTTCTTAGGAATGAGCAGAGAAAATGGTTTCTTGAGATGAAATAAATGCTGGTGAAGATGCTGTGAAGATGGTTGAAATGAAAACAAAGGAGTTAGAATTTTAGTTGACAAGACAGCATCAGAGTTCTAGATGATAGACTCTAATTTTGAAAGAAGTTCTTTTGTAGGTAAAATGCTATCAAACATCACTACATGCTGCAGATAAATCCTTTGTGAAGGGAAAAGTCAACCCATTCACTAACCTTCATTGTTGTCTTATTTTAAGAAACTGCCACTGCCACCTCAGCCTTCAGCAACCACCACCCTTATCAGTCAGCAGCTATCAACATCGAGGCAGTACCCTCCACTACCAAAAAGATAATGACTGATTGAAGGCTCAATAAATGATTAGCATTTTTAGCAATAAAATATTTTTAATTAAGGTATGGACTTTTTTAGACACAATGTTATTCATACTTAATAAGCTACAGTATAATGTAAACATAGTTTTATATGCATTCGGAGGCCAGAAATATTGTGTGACTTGGGTTATTGGGATAATTTGCTTTATTGTGGTGGTCTTGGACAGAACCTGCAATCCATCCAAGTTATATATACAGCCCAGTTGATTTATAATTAACTGTCACAGATGCCTACTTAGAATATTTAAATCACTCTTAATAGTGAGTAATAAACAATCCATTTATAGAAGAGGCAAAACATGAATAGACATATCACCAGAGAGAATATACATATAGGAAATAAGTTAATGAAAATGTTCAACATCACAAGCCATTAAGGAATTGCAAAATAAGACCACAATGAAATATCACTATATATCTATTAGAAAACCTAGAATAAAACATACTGACAGTACTGAATTCTAGTGAGGAAATGGGAAAACTAGATTTCTTATTGCTGTGCAATGTAAAATATTACAGCTCTTCTTGAAAAGCTTGGCAGTCTCTTAAAAAACTAAAATTCAGTTATCATTATGACCCAACAGTTACAGTCTTGGAGTTTATATAATCCAATGAAACCTTACCTTCACTCAATAATCAGCACATGAGTGTTTATTACAGTTTTATTTATAATAGCCAAAACTAGAAACAATGAAAATCTCCCTCAATACATGAGTTGGAAGATGAACTATGTTACATTCTATTCTGTATAACTTATTTGCAGAATACATCATGAGAAACGCTGGGCTGGAGGAAGCACAAGCTGGAATCAAGATTGTGGAGAGAAATATCAATAACCTCAGATATGTAGATGACACCATCCTTATGGCAGAAAGTGAAGAAGAACTAAATCCAGGCTCCTCCATCCATGGGAGTTTCCAGGCAAGAGTACTGGAGTGGGATGCCATTGCCTTCTCTGCAAATTTTCTCTTAGCCTCCCCTAAAGTCCTATAGCTAGCAACATCCCAATCTGATTTTAACTTTCAATGCTTTTCCTTGAATGCTGTTGCATCAGTGAACTTGATGATTTTACACACCCAGTTTTAATCTTCCTAACTGCTTTTGAAAATGAACATGGTTAGCCTCCATGTATTTGTGTTTTTTACAGGTTTTTTCCTGTAATTGATGCTGTATCATATGTCCCAGGAATCCCAGTCCTAGGTACACATGTATACATGTGTCCATAACATCACCAACTCAATAGGCATGGATTTGAGCAAACTCCAGGGGATCGTGAAGGACAGAGGAGCCTGGTGTGCTGCAGTCCATGGGTTCACAAAGACTTGGATGTGACTTACCAACAGAAAAACAAAAACAAGAAATACAACATGTACAACTCTGTTCATGGTTGCAGTCTTCCTAAGAGTCAAACTTTGGAAAGAACAAAGTGCCATCAACAGTAGAAGGGGCGAATAAATTGTCATATATCCATACAGTGGAATATAACGTCCCCAGTCACTCAGTCATTTGTGACCGCATGGACTGCAGCGTACCAGGCTCCTCTGTCCATGGAATTTTCCAGGCAAGTATACTGGAGTGGGTTGCCATTTCCTCTTCCAGGGGATCTTCCCCTCCCGTGGATTAAACCTGTGTCTCTTGCATCTCCTGCATTGACAGGCAGATTCTTTACCACTCGCATCACCTGTGAAGTCCAGAATATAGTAGATCAATGAAAATGAATAAAATGCAGCTTTATGCAACAACAGGCATGAGTTTTAAACATAAAATTTTGAGCAGATGAAATCAGACACAAAGAATACATCTCATGTGATTCCATTTATGTAAAATACTAAAACAGACAGTGAGCTTCCAGATTAGTGAACACATGGAGGTACTGGACGAGTGCCTCAGAGGGCGCAGATACAGTCCGTCCCTTGACCATAACCTATGTATCTCTTCCATCAAGCTGTTCTTGAATTACACTCTTTGATAATAAACTGGTAACCTAGTAAGTAAAAATTAAATAAGCAAAATGAAAAAAAAATGTTCAAATATGAACTCAGTTACTTGCTCTTTTCTTTTTTTTTCCTTTTCCTTCCTTCCTTAAGGCAGTGTTTGCATTTTATCTGGTCACATACTGGTACAATCATTGTAGGATGTACAATTATCCACCTAGTGGTTCTCAAGGACCACTAGCATCTTTCCTGTCCTGCCCCCGACCTACTGCACCAGAAATGCTGTGAGTTGAACCCAATAGTGTGTCCTGTAACAAGCTCCCCAGGAGCGTCTGATACGCATCAAGTTTGAGACCCAGTGCTTTACACTGTGTGATTTGTAAGGACAAAGATTGTATCTGTTGACTGCTAGAGAGCTTAGAATACACTGGATATGGGATTTTAAAAAAATGAAAGGGATGAATGCATTAATCCTTTTAAAATCTCAATTCTAAAATACTTCGTACAAAAAAGAAAAAAAAAAAAATCTGTAAACTCCTCTTGTGTCCAGAGACCACTCTCCCCAGAAAGGATTGCACATTAGCATGACTTGAATTGATTCCTTTTTAAATCGTCATTTCCTTTGAAATGATATGGAGAGAGACCAGTCAATGTGCTTCAGAGTTACTGACAGGAAAGTGTTCAGAGTGGAGGAAAGCACAGAAATATTATTTTCACACTGATCCTCTTAGACAAAAAGGATGTTTAATCTGCAATGGTTGGTCTCCTCTTTGGAGCCCTGCAGCAGATTTTTTCTTTTTTTTTAATGAAAGATGGACAAACAGTAAATGGAATTGAGATTAGGATACAGACACTGATAGTGAGAGGGAAAAAAATCAAAAGGTTTTTTTGAAAGAACTATCTTACAGCAGTTTTAATCTTGGAAGTCTCCCAAACAGCTTACACAGGGAGGCCATTAAGCCACAGGTGCGCGCCGCACAAGCAGGTGAGCAAAATAAAGACACTGTCGGGCTGCAATGAATTCTAGTCCATAATGCATTCATTCTAAGGTGCCCTTCTGCATCTGGTATATATCTTATTGCGTGTAATTTTTAGCTGGTACATTTCAAGAACATAAAAGATCTCACAGAACCAAACGAGGCTATAAGATAGTCAACAGTCTAATGAGGCAGCCCTTGCAATCGCTACTAGCAACATATTGAGGAAGACTTTTGTGTTTATCAAAAGAAAAAGATAAATGGCTTCTGTTTTCATTATTCCTAAATGGATGTTTTAGTTAGTTACCAGTATGTTCAAACTAGAAATTTTTTAAAGTCTCAAAGCTAATGTGAAACGGAGAGTTTAATGACTTCATACAGTGTAACAAATTTTAATTGAAGAATTGAGATGGTGGGGAGTTCTCTCGTGGTGGGGGGTGGTGGTTAAGACTCTGGGCTTGCCCTGCAGGCAGTTGGATTCCTGGAGAGGGAACTAAGACCTCAAGGTCTTCGCAGCCAAAAAAAAAAAAAAAAAAAATTAGGAATTCTATTAACTTTATAGACGTAGCAACACTGGTGTGAACAATGATGAGATGGAGGTGTCAATTTTGCCGAGAGGCAAAGGCACAATTAAGTTTATATTTCTTAGTTCTCTGCACTGTGAAGGCCAGCAAAAATCTTGCAGATGCATCTTTGTCACTCAGTTATTTAGATGTTTATGTCTTTACACAGATTTAAAAACAGAATCATCTATAGCTACAATAATGGATTGAAAATAATTACTTTTCAAAATGAAAATGTTAACCTGATCTAATAACTAAGAATCGTGTCTTTAATTGCTCTTGAAAGAATCCATTTTTAATTGATGCTACTAGAATTGAAGTGATGCAACTAGAATGATGAAAAATTGTCCGCATCACTAGAGAAAAAATCTTGGAAAATTCAGCAGCCCCAGAGGGGACTGGTTTGGATTTTAAAATATGTCCCAATAAAAATATTTACCAACTATATCAATTTTCTATCATTGCCATAAGCAATTATCACAAATTGAGTGGCTTCAACCACACACATCTATCATCTTATAGTCTACGTTCAGAACCACACATGAATCTCCTTGGCTAACACCCAGGTTCTCCAGGGCTGCCTTCCTTTGTTATGCAGGTTCAAGGGTAGAATTCCTTTCCTTTCCCCTCTCCAACTAATAGAGACTGACATTCCTTGACCTGAAGTCCTTGTCTTCCGTCTTCTAGCTAGCTTCTCACCCCTTATCTCATACCACATTTCTTTCTGAGTCTTCATTCTCCTCTAAAGTCAGCTGAGCATGGTTGACCGATCTCAGGTACTGGATTAAGGCTCTAGTCTCTTCAGGAGCGGGGATTCGAATCTCACTGCTGCCAAATGATTTTGGAGGGCTTCCTTGGTGGCTCAGATGGTAAAGAAACCTTGTGCAATGCAGGAGACCTGGGTTCAATTCCTAGGTTGGGATGATCCCCTGGAGAAGGAAATGGCAACCCACTCCATTATTCTTGTCTGTGAAATCCCATGGACAGAGGAGCCTGGGGGGCTACAGTTCACAGGGGTCATGAAGAGAAGGACACACCTGAGCAACTAACACTTTCACATTTCACATTACATATGCAACCTTAATTCCCACTCACCAAGCAACATGGTGCATTCCAGGGTATGAAGATTAGGATGGGGATGCCTTCCGGGGCTCTTGCTCTGCATATCACATCAAATATCCAGTGATTTTATGAAAATATTCACTTCTTAATAGATGTTTTACAACAATTCCCCTAAAAACAATAATCTGTAAAAGCAGTTTATTCTGTTATTCCCAGGACATACTTTGTATGGCCATTGTATTTGGTAAATATTTTAATACCACTCCCAGCAGGTCTTGAAACTGTGGTCTTTGTGCCCATGGCCAAAGACATTGCACATAAATAATAAAGTCCAGTGTTGCAGTTGAATGCAGTTCACAAGTTAGAATAAACTGTTTTCATCATTTTTCATCATTTCTTGTAGAGTTTTTTCAGCGTAGTATAGAGAAAAACAGTATCATATCATGAAATGCTCTGTAACCATTTATGAGGAGTGTTTAAACTTTTCTTTATGTAAAAAGGTGAAACAAGCCATTGCATTTTACAGTGAAGATAAACATAGTCAGGAAATAAAAATATCAAGACAGTATTGTAACTTTTAATACATTTAATGACCTTCTAAATTATCCACCTACCTCCCGCTACTCAAATAGCATCCTTCATGCTACAGCTATCTGCAGACAGGTGCCCAACAGTTGTGAAGCTCTGTGGGAGTCACAGGAGACCCAGGTTCAATCCCTGGAGAAGGAAATGGCAGCCCACTCCAGTACTCTTGCCTGGAGAATCCCATGACAGAGGAGCCTGCTGGGCTACTGTCCATGGGGTTGCAAAGAATCAGACACGACTGACAGCACACACATGCATGGTAACACCGTCACACTGTCCGTGGTCTCCTGTTTTCCACAGGGCGAGACTGTGTACCTTGTTGGAGATGCATGTTGTCCTTCACCGTGGGTCCCGATGTACCTGCCCAGACCTATCTCCTGCACCTGAGCCCCTCTCATGTCAAAGATATGCCCACTGTCCTCTTTTTCTACTGCTCGCTTCCCTCCCCAAACCATCCCGCCTGCCCTGCCCTCTCTGTTCTCTGCTCTGAGGTTCATCTAGGTTTTGAAGAAATACTAATAAAACCCCACATTCCCCAAAATTCATCTCTAGTCCACACAGCTAGAAGTGACATTTTCAAATCTGTGAAACGATGTCTGCAAAATGATGATGCTATATACTCACCAATCTCGAGAAAGTTTCTAAAGATAGTATTTTCTTATTCAAGTATAGTTGATATACAACGTTGTGTTCATTTCAGGTGTGTAGGAAAGTGATTCATATACATGTATGTATGTATATATATTATTTTTCAGATTTTTTTCCATTATAGGTTACTATAAGATATTGTATAGAGGTCCCCATGCTATACAGTAGGTCCTTGTTTGATCTATTTTGTATATAGCAATGTGTATCTGTTAATATCAAAGCCTTCATTTATCCCTCTCCCCTTTTCCCCTTTTGATAACCATAAGCTCATTTTCTATGTCTTCAAGTTTCTGTTTTGTAAATAAGCTCATTTATGTCATTTTTTTTTAGATTCCACATCTAAGTGATAGCATAGGATATGTATCTTTCATGGACAAGTCTTTAATATTTTGTCTTCATGTAGCTGTTGATGCTGCCATATATTAGTTATCAGATTTTACACTTCTAGAAGACCACAGTCCTGTCTGCACTGTCTCTGTCCCCACCATATCACTCAACATGGTAGATTTTCCAATGACATTGTTCTTGTACTTTGCTGAGTAGTAGAAGGTCATGGGAGATACCTCTTCTCATTTCTTTCAGAAAAGTTTTTTCCTAATAAAATAATTGGCATTATTACTTTATTGAAAGTCTGTTTTCACAAAATTGGACCTTTTGTTTCATTTCTTACCCATACAATTTTATTTTATCAGTGTTCTCTCTGAACAAATATAATGAGATCACTATTTCTGAAGAAAGTAATATATGTAGAAAAGGAAGTACCATTGTAAATAAGTCCTTAAGATGGCACCATGTTTAATGTTATACAGCAATTATACCTTAAAGAAAGAGAGATGGCACCAAGCTAATGAAATCAACTACTATCAAATGGGCCCATTACTTGGATAATAAATGTGATATTATTTAGGTCTTATCTCAAAACATTATTACAGGAAACCCTAGGAGACTGAAGGAGTTTGCATAAAAGCTGGAAGAACCCAACTAAAAATAATCAGCTGTACAGCCAGCATTTGGGGACTATTACCAGACAGGGTTATTTGAAAGAGCTTTATTAGCTTTTCTTAGGAGCATAAGATATAACTCTTGGCAGCACAGTCCTTTGCTCTTCAATTTGTCAATACCATAAACACCCAAAGGAAAAAAGTTTATGCAGCTTTTCCCCCAAGAAAACCTGGGCAATGCTACACTAATTTTGAGACCACAATATGTCAGTGTTAAGTTACTTCTTTTCTTACAGCAAGTTTATATTCTCTGTTAAACTTGTGAATTGGTATGCATCATATCCTCATGATTTCATTTTAGAAATACAATTAGCTCTGATACATTTTTTGAAGTTTTCTAACATGATCCTATTCTGCATTTGTCATGCTTAACGGTGACAAGTGAACAACATTATTCCGATGCCATACTACCACTAACATGATTGTCATATAAGGTGCCATATATAGTACTATTTTATCACAGTGAGAAAAATCCCCAATTCACAAAACCTCAGCTGAGCAAAATGTCCAGGAGGGGAAAATTTTAAGCACCAACTCAGTTTAAATGTTCGTATTTGGTAAAAATAACGAAGCAGTTGCATTCCTGTGTTCTGTGACATCCATGAGCAGTTGCAAGTGAACTGATTACCTTTAAAAGAAAAATTAAAATACATAAGCATAAACTGGGCCTCTCTGGTGGCTCTGTGTAAAGAATTCACCTGTCAGTGCAGGAGACTTGGGTTCGATCCCTGGGTGGGAAGAGTCCCTGGAGGAGGAAATGGCAACTCACTCCAGTATTCTTGCCTAAGAAATCCCACGGACAGAGGAGCCTGGTGGGTTACAGTCCATGGGGTTTCAAAAGAGTCAGACATGATTTAAGACTAAACAACAACAAAGCATAAAGCATGAAACAAGACATACTCCATTTATACCAGATAGGACCCCATTCTGATTATTGCAAAGGATTCCATGACCTTTTGATCAATTGCCAGGAAATTGAGCTATTTGCTTCAGTGAGTGTCTGTGTCTCCCTCTGAGTCTACAGACCTCAGAATAACACTGGATTATTAGCAAACCTACACAAAATCATCCCATAACTCTCTTTGGTTTTAGTGTTTGTCCGTACATACTGCTGCTACTGCTGCTGCTAAGTCGCTTCAGTCCTGTCCAACTCCATGCGACCCCATGGACGGCAGTCCACCAGGCTCCCCCGTCCCTGGGATTCTCCAGGCAAGAACACTGGAGTGGGTTGCCAGTTCCTTCTCCAATGCATGAAAGTGAAGTCGCTCAGTCGTGTCCAACTCTTAGCGACCCCATGGACTGGAGCCCACCAGGCTCCTTCATCCATGGGATATTCCAGGCAAGAGTACTGGAGTGGGGTGCCATTGCCTCCTCCATACATACAGGTAGCTAAACTGTCAACAAATAGTGTTTCAATAGTGCATAAATATTACTAAGAAAATATGAGATCCAAAAACAGGAAACAAAACCAAGAAACGTATTATTGCCCCTTACTACTCTTTTTCCTACACTCAAAGGCATTTAATACTTTTTAATACTTGGAATCATATTTATCTATCTTCCGATGCCTTGCACAGACACAGGTAGCAAAAGGGTAGAATGATTAACTGTCTGTGATGCTACTAAACCCAAGCTGATCAGTTTTTCTTTTATCTGATTTCCTACAGTTAAATCTGACTAGAATATCATCATGCTAAATTACATTTTATTTTGAGTTACTAGGTGTATTTAACTATTAAATTAATTTTGAATCACATTTTTCAAACAGTCTCAGTGAGGAGAATTTTAAACAGCCCTTTTATCAGGTGAATTAAGTAACAGCTTGCATATATAACCAGTTATACCTCTCACCATAAATATGAAAAATAACCAGCTTAGAATTAATTGGAAACAAATAAACTGCATAACTCTGATTCCCTATTATTCTTTGAATAGCAAAATCACTTCAAACACAGAAAACTTGAAAAAGGCTTAGATTTAAATGATGGATAATTTCAAGCAAATTTTCTGCTATTCTTTCATTTTTAAAAATCATTTGACTTAAACATGAATAAAACATCAGTTATGGAAAGGTCAAGGAATCTATTGCGAGGTCACCAATCACACAGTGAATTTATTGCCTGTGATCTGAGTAAACAAACAGCCATTAACATGGAAGCCAGACCTGAATCAGTTTGTGGTCCTAGTCTTTGAGACCTGCCATCATGCATCAGAATCATTGTCATTTAGCCGGCGTTTTCCTTCCCAAATTACCACTGAGAGTGTCTTGTGGAGGCACGTACCTATTTATAAATTCAGTTTATGGTTTTTGAAATGTAGTAAGTCAACTTAGAGGGGAAAAAAAAAACTCTCAAGCAAAAAAAAAAAAAAATACCAACTTTATTTGCCATAATAAAAGTACATTTACTTGGAAGAAAAAAAACTGTATGTATAATTACATTTATGTGTATATATGTGTTCAGTTGTGTCTGAGTGTTTGTGACCTCTTGAATTGCAGTCTGCAGGTTCCTCTGTCCATGGAATTCTCCAGGCAAG